>VNKC01001588.1:0-188304 GCA_008042775.1 Drosophila pectinifera | reverse complement strand
TAGGTCCTTAAATGTTAAAAATATTCATAACAAAGTCAAAACAGCCCTAAATTCAATTCGGAAAGCAGTTCTGTGTTAGTTTTTATTTGGTTAATTAATCTGCATATTGAGTTTAGAGATCAGAAACAATACATTTTTTGTCAATTTTTGACAATTTTAATGATGTAACCCCTTATCATTTTTTCAAAAATTGGCCAAAATTTTTTTTCTAGTTTTTTTTAAAGTATCTTATTGCTAAATAATTAAGCTTTTAACGGTGAATCGAACCATTTACTGCATTTTGCTTAAGTTCCATTTTTGGCCAAAATATGCTGTTCAGAAGACCCCGGGTTTTAGCATTTTTGGGTCCTGAAATGGGGTTTTTTATGTCCTAATTTTAAGAACAACTCAAGGTTAAAAAAATGTATAACAAAAATAATTAAGCTCTTATTGGTGAATCGAACCCTATACGGCATTTTTCTTAAATTCCATTTTTGGCCAAAATATACTGATCAGAAGACCTCAGGTTTTAGCATTTTTGGGTCCTTAAATGGGGTTTTTTATGTCCTAATTTTAGGGACAACTCAGGGATAAAAAAATGTATAACAAAAATAATTAAGCTCTTAATGGTGAATCGAACCATATACGGCATTTGGCTGACATTCCATTTTTGGCCGAAATATGCTGTTCAGAAGACCTCAGGTTTAAGCATTTTTGGGTCCTTAAATGGTTTTTTTATGTCCTTATTTTAAGAACAACTCAAGGTTAACAAAATTTATAACAAAAATAATTAAGCTCTTAATGGTGAATCGAACCATATACGGCATTTTGCTTAAATTTAATTTTTGGCCAAAATATGCTGCTAAGAAGACATCAAGTTTACGCATTTTTAGGTCCTTAAATATTAAAAATATTCATAACAAAGTCAAAACAGCCTCAAATTAAATTCGGAAAGCAGTACTGTGTTAGTTATTACTTGGTTAATTAATCTGCATATTAAGTTTAGAGATCAGAAACAATACATTTTTTGTCAATTTTTGACAATTTTAATGATGTAACCCCTTATTATTTTTTTTCAAAAATTGGCCAAATTTTTTTTCCTAATTTTTTCAAGTATTTTATTGCTAAATAATTAAGCTCTTAATGGCGAATCGAACCATATACGGCATTTTTCTTAAATTCCATATCTGGCTAAAATATGCTGTTCAGAAGACCTCAGGTTTATACATTTTTGAGTCCTTAATTGGGGTTTTTTATGTCCTAATTTTAGGGACAACTCAGGGAAAAATATTAATAACTCAGCCAAAACAGCCTTATATTCAGATCGGAAGGGGTTTCTATGTTAGTTTTTATTAGGTTAATTCATCTGTATATTGTGTTTAAAGATCAGAAAAAATTAATTTTTGGGCAATTTTTGGCAATTTTTGACAAAGTTACAAAAATTGGTCTACATTTTTTTTCTAATTTTTTTCAGGTATTTTATTGCTAAATAATAAAACTTTTAACGGCGAATCGTACCATATACGACATTTGGCCCAAATATGCTGATAAATACTGGTGATAGAAAGTTGAAAACTCTGATAAGGTTGAGAACTTCAATGAGGCTAAGAACTCTGATTATAGTTTGTAACACTGCTTGATTGCACTGTTTTCTCCATGCATAGTTAAGTTTCAAACTTTTAAAAGCAGTGCCACAAGCAGTTTTAGATCAGTCAGTTGTAGAACTGGCTAGATTTATCTCATGCGCGAACCAACTATTTAGTACATTGTGAACTGGCTAAATTTATCTTATGCGCGAGCCAATGTTCTAGTTCATCCTCTTCTAATTAATACTATTATTATTATTACTGTTATTTCTGTTTTGGGCAATTTTCAGTTATTATTTCAGATTATCTCTTTCTTCCGGAAAATGTATCCGTTTCTTAAAACTAGCGCTAGAATAAGGGTCCAAAGAGCTTTAAATGACGACAAACAAAAACAAAGAAAGAAAATGGCAAAAGCCGACAAATGTTAAGCAAGAATAATGCGTTACACGGAACTGCACTAAGCACAACATTTTCGGTTTTACGCTGCTCAGCTCTTCTCTTATTTATCCTTCCTCTATGCGCCTCCTTGCAGCGGAAATCGAGTGAAAGGACACTTCTAGCACCGACGAGGAGGAGCAGCCTTTAAACTCCCCCTTGTTGTCAGTCAAGGAGGCCAAAAGCCTTTTTGGCCTAGACAAATTACCACCGAGCTCTCCAGTTCTCCGCCGGAGTCATCAGTCAGAGCCCGAGAGCAGAAAAATCGTTTTGGGTCCATAGCTCCGCAGCTATGAAAGGGGCGACAAAAAATGGACTCCATCCCGCATATGCCTCCGTGCTAATTAGGCCGGTCCGGGGGGACATCCGACTGGACCTGGGCCAATTAAATGCTTAAGCTGACTTTTCGGTTCGAGCTTGTCATAAATTTTGACTGATTATGCGAATTCGTCTTTGTCGCCGCCTCCTGCTCCTGCTCCTGTTCCTGCCCCAAGGCTCCCGCTTCCCTGCCCTCTGCCGCCAGGTCCATCGACACAAGTACTCGTGACAACTGAAGAAATTTCTGCGGCATGCAAACCCACCTCCCAAGTGTCCGACGCAATTCATCATTCAATTAAATTGACCGCAAAGAGCCGCATTTCGCATCGCTCAGTTCGTCGACATCGCCTTGAGCTAAGTTTTAAAGTTGCCCAAAGTCAAATCCTTTAATGCGCTGCCAGCAGTCGCTGCAATCGATTATCCTTTCAATAAAATGCCGCGGCCCGAAAAAAACTTTCCCCCACGACCTCCTCCGCCCCCGTATTTTCGGGGATATCTTTTGAGGTTGATTTATGCTCTGGCTTAAAAGCGAATTGTTGTGAGCTGCTAACTGGAAATCTGTTTGACTGCACGTACTTGTTGGTCCTCCACAAATATCCTCTTCCCCTTCCCCTTCCCCATCCCCTTCCCTCCCATGTCCCGGCCAGGCTTAAGCGATTGCCAAACAAAGTCGGAAAGGCGTCGTGCATGTCGAGCGAATCCTTTGCATTTGAGCTGCGTTTTTTGCGAGGGCTCTTGGTATGCCGGGCCAGGCATCTCAAGGATCTCGCAGCTGTCCTAGTCACAGTCACTATCCTCTCCTCGGCTTTGGCCAAAGTGATTTACGACCCGCTCATGCCGAGCATTCAAAACTCGGTCTAATTGAGACCTCCCCCCGATGATTAGCTCTCGGCAAATATTGTGAAATTCATCTACTCCCCATACAGCACAATTCAAACACAATATTCTTTCTAGTTATTCGATTTTTGTTATTGCCGTTGGTTCATTTGGGTATGCGCCTTTGGCGCCTTTGATTCATTAACACACCGGAGATTTGGTATTTGCTTTATGGCAAAAAGTAAAAGAAACGAGAAATGATGTAGAAGCTCTAATAGGTGAATCTAACACCGAATTGAGACGTTATCACGATTTATTCAGCTTGTTTACTTTATAATACACTAACCAAAATGTTCAGGCTGTGGGCTTATGGCCCTTCCATTCAGTTTATGAAAGATGCGCAATCATGTTAGATAACTTGTCTCACCTGTATTTCCAATATGTATTTATTGGGTCAAAGTGAAAAGACTCGACTCCGGATGCTGCGCTAATCGATTGGTTGTGTTGTTAATTTTAATACCACTCATGATGATTTAGCTGAGAGGCTATGTTATGATTGTTGAATAAAATAATTTGGATACTTACAAGGCATGTCTTGTTCTACTTGCATTTTACATTTTGAGGATATCTCGTTTTTAATCGTAACTAGAATTGTAGAATTTGCAAAACATTGTATTTTTCGTTCTCTAAAAATGTTTTAGAAGCTAAACCATTTTTTTATTAATCTATTCGGTGTTATATCATTTTGAAATGAGCCCTCATGCACCAGCCTCGTTTGGCTCTTTTCTTTCTATTGTTTTTTTTCTCAAAACATTGTCAAATCAAGCTCAGAATCAGAATATAGAAAATAGAATAAGCAACATTCCTTGCAGATCCGAAAACTTCCTTCGAAGAAGTCAGAGAAAATTTTGTTATTTTGTATTGTATTTTGTTAATTATTATATGAGGCGGTATTATTATTAAATGAGGCGATGCCGGACGTATCGTATAAAACAGGGGTCTCGGTAAATAGATCTGATGAAATATATAGATAACAACGCAGCTTAAATTTTTTTAAAATTTGTTTTAATTAAAGGTCTGTTAATTACTTACTTTCTGTACCTGCTCGCCTTCAAATCGATCTATGAACTCAGACTTTTTAGCTATTAAATTTATTGATTAAATCTTTGAATCTTTTTTTATTAAATGCACTTGGATTTTATCCTTTGAAATATATTAAAGAAACGCCTTTAAACGAGTTAAAAATAATGTGACCAAAAATAGTTAAATTTATAGTATACAAACTCAACATTACATAATATTTATAACTTAGAATGTTTATAGCAAGCAGAATGAGGTATTTCCGCCCCATAAAGAATATATATTTTTGAATATATATTTTTGATCACCAGGCATGTCGATTTAGCCATGTCCGTCTGTTTATGTGTCTGCCCGTATGAAAAAACATATCTCAGAGACTATAGAGCTAGACATCATTATTATGAACTGCACGCAGACCTTATTTGTTTTAAAAATTGGCTGCCACAATCATAAAAAACGTATAGCGAAGCTATAGTCTTGAATTCGGTAAATATTTAATAGATACATTTGTGCGGACATACTCCGAAAATTAAAAATTTTAAAATTATTTTGCAATAAAGTTCAACTGTCTCATGGTTAGTCGTGCCTAGAACCGTGCTTTTGAATTGGTGTGGTTCCAAATTCTTTTTATATGATTTTAATGTCTTAGTTATTTTTTTACTTTTTAATGAGCAATTGTCACTTAAAAATGCATTTGTCTTTTAGTTTAATGCACAAAGCGTTGGGTACCGGGTATCCCATAGTCAAGCACACTTGAATATAGCTTTCCTACTTGTTAGGAAAAGGTACTTTTGGTTGCCGAACTAAAAATATAATTGATAGATAAATACTTGTATTGTGTGCCTAATAACTTCCATGTCTATCATCCAAATACATTTGAAATTTAGGAATACATCCGCTTATTATATATCTAGAAATTAAACGCTACAGCTTTTAAATAATTTTTTGTTGTATCATATATAGAGTCTGAGATCTTAGTGTTCCGACAGACGAAAATTTAAAAGTCAACGCGCTTGGTGATGCTGATCAAGACTATACATATATATATAATCATTATATACATCTATGTTCTATTGACACTAAGCTATAATAGAATATAATAGGTAGTAAAAATATCCATATTACTTGTGTTACTTACTTTAAAGCTTTGAGCTTACTTATAGATGTTTAGAGGATATTATAATTTTAAAGAAGTCATTTCTGTCTCTAAAAGGTAAGTAAATATATTACTGATCCGCAGATTTTTGAATCCCAGTTAATTTTAAACTATGAAAAATGGATGAGATATTTTATAACAATTCGGACCGTTTAGCTTTGACTTTATTATAAATAATTCGTCAATTATTTTGAATGAATTAAAACGGAAACAATTTTGTAAACTATGCATATTTCTAAAAGTACCGTCGGTCATGTTTAAAGTTATATCAAATCGCTTTTTAAATATAATAGAATAATAGCTTTATCGATTAAACTCATTTTATAAATCTCTACAGCGTATTCATAAAATCTAACTTATTTTATTTATTTTTTTAATATTGTGAACATTGGCTGCTAATTTAAACTAGGACGATCTTTAAACACTGAACAAAATTAACCATTAATTTAAAGGTATTTATAAATTTGTGCTTATCCATACCCCATAGAATTAATATAACTAATATTGATATAATTTGTAATTCAGTTTAGTCCGACATAATTATTTTTCTGTGTGTATTCAAAGGAGACCTCTAATGACGTGGGATACACAATTAGTTAATTGTCTCAATTAAATTATATTTGGAATTGGTGGCCAGCATTATGCATTCATCAGTTCGGCAAGTTATGACCGAAAGAAATGTCATCTTTCAATACAATCAGAACAGAGAGAAAGCAATGTACTTTTTCTTCAGTGCTTACTTCTTGAAGTTTTTGTTTTTTCTTTGAGTTTTTAATTAACGCCCTCCATTCAGTCTGCCATGTGTGTGTGAGTGTGTGTTAGTGAGTGTGTGTGGGAGCGAGCGAAGAGACACCGTCAAATTGAATACACCCGAGGAGGTGGAGGAGGTGGAGGGCAGTACGTGGAGAGGGGCTCAGTTCAGCGGGGCGGAGAGGATATCCTTTGAGTTGCTCGGTTGCCATGACGAGTCTCATTTCGGCCGGCATTCCGTTGTCTGGCTAATTCAACGTTTGTGCAGCATGCAAAATATTATCAAAATTCCGGCGAACGCTGGAGGGACGGCCCTTGTCCTCGCTCCGCGGCTAGAAAGTGGAAACAGAAACTAATAAACGACAACAGGTGAAGCCGGGCTGACACGTGGCAGAGATGCTGAAAAGCATTTAGGGCACTTTTCGGGGAGTGGACTTTCGGCAATAACTGTGGGCTAAGCGCGGGTTGCCATCGCAACCAGCTGTCGAGTAGTTGTGCGGACGATTGCGGGGGAGCCGAGAGCCTGGCGCGCCATCGATGGCCGCCTATCGATAGGCCGCCCAAGGAGCTGCGGCTATCGAAAAGGGCGCCATGTGGACTATCGTTCTGTATCACTGTACTTCTCGCTGGCCCGCTCGCTCATTCGTCGGCTTCCATACGGGGCGTGGCCTAGGGCACGCACACTGGCTCTAGCCATCCCGTTCTGGCGTGCGCTAGAGCGAGCCAGCCTGCTGGCCACGAAAGCAAGATGGCAGTGGGCTCTGGTAGCCGTCCCTCTCCCACGCCTGCTTTCCCGTTTCTGTTGTCGTGTGATTTTTGCAAATCAATGCAGGAGATAACCCGCAGGCAGATAACGCGTCGATTGCTGGTAGCACCATAATGCCAGGGGTGCGTCAGGGGTCAGGGGTGCGCCAGGGGGGTGGCTGGGGCGGCGTAGGCGATTGCGCAGTCGTCGATGTCGATGTTATCAGGCAGCGGAGTCAATTCGCTTTGATTTTTTCGCACTGCCCTCAAATGCAAGCGAGTCCGCCTTGGCAGCGTTACGTTTCCGGCGTTCTGCTCCGATCCGATCCGATCCCGTTGTCAGTTCAAAAAGGCCGTCGCAACCCAGAGACCGTTACCAAAAATGATCCATCCATGAGAGCTACCGAACGCCCAACATCCAGCGTTGTAAAAAAGTGAAAATGTGCCAAAAATCCGCCGACAGCTATTAATTAAACAATAAAACAGAGGCGAGAGACCACGCCCGCAGGAGGTAGAGCGGAGACGGAGACGGCGTGTCCACGGCGGACAGTGTCCGGCTGTCAGTTGGTCAAACATTCCATCAATAAACGATTTGGCTTCCGTTTCCTTGCGTGCTCTTACCTGTGCATGTCTGTGGAGGCCAGTGTGTGCGTGCGTGTCGCCTGTGTGTGTGTGCCGAGGAAACTTTGCAACTTCCGGCCAAGTGACTTCGATTTAATTTCTTTGGCTTTTTTATGGTCAAGCATTTAATTAATTTTACTATGGCAATTTGATCGTCTGGCCCGAACTCTGACCCCTAACCCTGTGCCACATACAAAATAAGGACGAAGAAGGAGCCCAAGGAGCAGAGGGAGGCGGACGACCCAAACTGAGGTGAGTTTCCGTCGAAATGAGCAATAAAGTCAATGTAAATACGCTTCGAACCTCTGCCAAAGTTTCTGCGGTTAAGGAAAGTGAAATGGCTTTAGTTTTCAAGTAAATCGTACATTACTTGCATTAGCCGAATAGCTGGACACCTGACGAGGGTCAGGGTTCAGGCTCAGGGCAAAGGACAACATTTGCGGAAAGAAATTAATTAGTTTCCTTGGGGTTTCGGTCATCCTTATCTCTGTGATAGACTCAATTCTTACCAAGGAAACGGAAGGAGTAAAAGAAATCATAGAAAACGGGCGCCTTGATTTAAAAAATAAATAAAATAAAATCCTAATACCGAATTTAAAGTGTCTATAAACTAGATTAGTTTAACGCCATAGTATGGTTTAATTTAAAATTAATATTGTTAATTTGAAATTTGGCATGTTAATCTAATAAAACTGAATCTAAAAGGTGAAACTATTCTGGAACATCAGGATAATCAATTTGATTTTATTTAAAAATGTACCTGAAGAAATGTGTAATGGAAATTAGCCTCAAGTATACACTTTTACATTCCGATATCCACTTTTACTTTGTAACAATTTCATACTCGTTAAAGTTGAGGTGTCTGTAATTTAAAGATGCTTTTCAAGACATCTCCTAAGATATTTGGTAGGCAAATAAACTGATATTTCTATTTACTTCCAGCCACACCCATTTCAAAGCGAAGCCACCGAACAATTGAAATGTAATTCGCACCGAAGGTGAACCCAACGTTCTGTGATAGACGAGTATACGAGCAGCCAATCCCCTTGGGACTCTGCCCCACAACGATTCTAGGTTCAATCAAATTGAATCCGGAATTCGTAATTCGGAATTGGGAAGCGACAGTGCGCGAAGGTGGTCTTAACTCCTGGAGCGGCTAGCGGAACAGCGACAAACTGTCGACTCTATCGATACGAAACTTCTCGGCAAACATGCTGAACAATCTTGGGGCCAATGTGCTGGGTAAGTCCCCCTGCCTCGCAGATCGTATAATATTGTAATTAAGATCGGCAAGTGAATTGCGCTAATATATAATAATGTGTGTATTAATCCACCCAATCCGACTGGCCATAATTAAACTAATTTCTTGAGCACACCCCCAAGCCGGCGAGTGAGTGTGTTCGCGTAGTTACTTCCGATCTTCCGATCGGCAGCTCTTGGCTGTCTGTCTGCTAAATGGCCTATAATTGAGGCGTCTAACCAGGTGGCGCCAGGTGTCGCGTGCATTTAGCAATAATTAAGTTGTATATTTAACTAACTCGACAAACCATTCCCATTCCCATTCCCAAGCTCGGAACCGAGTCCACTCCCGCATGTGGGTGTGTGTGTTAATTGATATAATTGCTCTTTTAAATATGCCGCAGATTGTGAATTACATGTGCACATGGCCGGGCGCACGCACATAATTATCAAACTGTTCTTGTGTACTTGTATATTAATAAATTAATAAATCCGAAATATGCGTATTTGTATGCTCGCGCAGGCGAATAAATTATTCCCACCGCATTGTTGATCAATGGTTCAAGCACTTTCAATTTCGGCAATCAATTTGCTGTTAGCCCGCCCGACACTACCTCCAATTGCAGTTTGCTGGCTGCAACTGCAGCGGCGGCCAGCGATGAGTTATTGCCCGCGTTTTTATTTAATTTTTATTGCCGTCTCGTCCCGATGGCGATTCGCCCCTGTGTCCTTCGAAGCGTTGCCATTAATTACTTTTATTAATTTATTGCCATTTTTCACGCACCAGCCGCCTCCGCCTGGTCCACGCTGCGTATGCTTAATGTGCCCCATAGTTGCAGGGCTAGTGTGAAGGAGTACTTTATGGAGAGCAATCGAGAGCTATTGCGCCAATGCAATAAATCGAATAAATCGAATGCGCAGCCAATTGTTAAGAGTGCATAGTCCGTGGAAAATTAGCCGCTGGCAAAGCTCCCTTTAAAGTCTCGCTTAAAAGTCCGGCTTAAAGTCACATTCTCCGGTTTAAGCTCCGTGGAAACTATAAATTTCAATGACTCGCAGTGCGGAATCCCTCGCCCAAATCCTGCCTGCAGTGCTGGAGCCTGCCATAATAAATTTCGAAAGCCTTTTTCGGAGTTCCGCACAACAACAGGCGGAGCCCCGAAAACATTTGCATATCGGGTGCGTGGCAGGGGGAGCGCCCCGTACAATTAAGAGCAATTTGCATGCGAAAGAAATGGCAGAACTTTCCGAATCCGTACTAATGCTTAATTTGCATGCTGCGAGAGGAACTTGAATGGCATTCTATTCTCTCAGACCTCTTCGGTCTGACTTTTTTCGTGGGCCTCGCATTAATTAAATTAATTTCACGATTGCATTTGTAATTTGCCAGACCCCGCACTGGCGGCCCAAGTATCCCTGCTTTGTGCGCTGGCATTTTTGCGGTGGCCTGCGCTAGTGAAATATGTGCTTAACCCCCACAGTTCCACCGCCCTATAGCCCCACACCCCCACACCCCCACAACCCCATTCGATGTGCACTGAAATGTTTTGCGGTTGCTGCGGATTCTGTTCCCTGTTGCGGTTAGTTGTCGGAGCAGCCTAGATTCCAGCCAGCCGATCCGGCCTGGGCAGGGCCTATGTCCTGGTAGGCGACTGCTAAAAACCGCACAATTTCCAAATTTCAATAATTATGCACATTGCACATGCAACTGACGACTGGGTGCGTCTCCCATCGCATCCTGGACTTGCGGGCCCGGCAGGTCCTGCTGCTCCTGGCCAGGTCCATACATTTTGCGGGAGATAGTCGCGTTCGCTTCCAAAAACAGACAAACTGATTTGCGCAAATTGTGCAAATTGCTTGCGCGATAAATTCATGTTTGCCAATTTTAATTAATTAATCGCTTTGTGCGGTTTTCATTTCGTTCCGTGCCTCTATCTCGCCAGGCGGCTCGCCAACTAAAATGTCCGCTCCAGGCCAGATGTAAATGTATCTGTATCTGCCTCTGTCGGATTGTCGGTTTGCGTGGGCGTGCGGCTATGTTTACAGTTTTGTATTAATGCCAGCAGTGCTAGCCTGGTCGCAAATGGCGGGCTAACTGAATTACGATGATAGATTACAAAATTATGCCCTATTAGCTCGCCTCGTAATGATTTGGGAACATGTACAAGTTTTAAGTAAATTTTGTGGTCTGCACAAAGTTTAGAAAAATGGTATCTATCCCTCTATGCATTACGAGAGTGCATGTGTGGAAACCTTATATGTGTCCTAGTGGACGATAATTCCTTCTATGATTTAGCTTATCATATAATAGATACATATCTGAGTCACCTATAAGAAGGATTACTGAAATGAGTTTCTCTTGATTTAAAAAAAGTCATAGAACGAAAAATACGATAAAAACATTGCAAGTGTAATTTCCAAGAGTTTATTTAATAATCAAGTATAAATTTGTTGTGCAAAAGATGTTAGGGAATAAAGATTTTAAGAAAGAAGTGCAACCCTTTCTTTGTAAATACAAAGTAATTCATTTATGGATACCAACAAGGTATAAAAGTAATATTTTACATATATAAA
Organism: Drosophila pectinifera; assembly: GCA_008042775.1. NCBI lineage: Eukaryota > Metazoa > Arthropoda > Insecta > Diptera > Drosophilidae > Drosophila > Drosophila pectinifera. The sequence goes on along the minus strand of VNKC01001588.1, from coordinate 177,006 downwards.
ATCTAAATTTAATCAGCTTAAGAAGCATTTACTATATGCATTAAAGCTCAAAATTACATATATGGTAATATACTTCCTATTTAATAGGAAGAAGTCTTTAAGGAACAAAGTCTACTATGTGCTAACCCCAGCCTAAAGAGGTATTTGCACTGAATGGAGCCACTGCCCCGACATCACCTTGATCTGCATACACAATGAACAGTTAGGGCTGCTGCTTTTTAATATTTATGTGTTACAACTGTAAAAGGCGAGGTGAAAAAATCAAAGTTAGACCAACTAACTAACTGGCTGCCCGGGCGACATGCGGAGCTGGGGCCTGGACCTGGGCCTGGGCCTGGGCCATTGCCAGCCAAGTGCGATTTCGAGAAGTGGCGCTATTTTATGGCTCCCAAACGTGGCCAAAACACTCTCCGCGCACATACTATACCCATACTACCCGTGCATGTGTGTGGCTTTGATTTGAGAAGACAGAAAACAGAAAACAGAAAACAGAAAACGGAAAACAGAAGGAAGCGGGAACAGTTGGATGTTAAAAGTCGCACTTCTTTGGAGCAACGGACCGGCGGGCAGCATCGCATCTCCCAGTCGCAGATACTCGGACATGTTTGAGCTGTGGCCATCGAGCGTGAATTTCTAGCCGGGGAGATAGAGATAGAGTGTCGATGGAGATATCGCACCTAACACCGCGCCTTAAATTTACTAATCACGAGCAGAGTTTCGATGTGCTCCCCGCTCTAGCCTCCGATCGGTGCGTGCTGCGTAACGCTCCAAAAATATGTCAGTGACGTGGCAGCCGACTTTCGGCCGTGCTACAGTTTGCCACAGCTGCAGGGTCCCAGCCGGACAGCTCCTAGAGGGGCAGAAGGGCACAGGGGGGTGCGACAGTGGTCCCGATTGGGGACGTCACCACCTGAAAATCGCTAATGAACAGTAGCCGCTCTGGGTGTATGTGTAAAAATTAGCACTTCCCGGGCAGCGCTTTAAAACGCGACTGGGGAGCAGCGGCAGCAGCAACAACAAGGGACGGTTACAGGGAATGTCGCTGGTAGGAACTCCATATCTTTTATTTGTTGATATTTATATTTATGATTTTATGTGGCGTCGCTCGCGCTGCACTCGTTCACCTGCTCACCTGTTGGCCGGAGGCCCTGATACCGAACGCCGCTCCGGATCCGCCTCTGATCTTCGCCGAAATTTTAACAAGTCCATCTCGAAACAATAAAAATCATTGAGAGCCGCCATTCCGGCCACCGCCGACATCAAAGTCGGCAATCGAGAGTGATGTCTACCTGAGATGAAATTGAAATGGATTGACTCCCCGAGGAGGCCTCGGGAGGGAGGAGCGAGTTGCGAGGGGTAGCTTCCCGCTTAGCTGCGATTTGCATTTCAGACTCGCTTTCAGCGGAAATTGCACAAGGCAGCCTCCAGTTACCAGTTACCAGTTGCCAGTGTCCACCGCCTACACCTTCACTTTGGGCCCAATCGAATGGTCAGAGTGACAGCATCGCGAGCCCCGAGCCCCGACCCCCAAAGGTTGCGACTGCGGACGGGGACGAGAGTTCGCATCCACCGGCGATGAGCAAATGTTTGACTTGTAGCAACAGCAACAGTTGAGCAGCAACAAAGGGAATCGCGTAGAAAGAGTTGAGCCGGAGTCTCTCTCGCACGTACATGTTAAAAATTCCAGGCGTACGATGAAGATGACTCTCCCGTGAATCCGACTCCGAGTCCGAGTCCGACTCCGAGACCCGTTCCCACTCCCGTTCCCGTTCCCATTCCCACTGCCAATCCCATCCCACAACTGACGCGATACACACGTACAAATAAGATGGAAATAAAACAAAAATACGTTACGTAGTCAAGTGAGGCCGAAAGCTACACACCAAGAAAATTTTGGTCTTTTGAGCGAAACCGTATTTAAATATAATTTAACTAAATTGAGTGGAGCAAGCAAGTAGCAAGTAACTTTAATATTGCAATAATAAAATATAATATAAATATACAATCAATATAAAATAAATATTGAGTATATATGTGGTTGTTTTTGCAGATACATATAAGCTAGTCTGATATCTCAGTGGTCTAAATAAAGCATCTAATAATAGGTAATTTAATATTAGTAGACTAAATATTTAATATTAGTTGTATAAATTACACATTTAAGTAAAATAAGGTATGCCATGACCCAAGTTTTTCTTTCTCTGTAGGTAATGAAAAGGGTTAGCACTTGGCGGCTGCTCTCTCTCTCCCACTCTGCACCTCAGCTTGTATCTGTATCTGTAGCCCAGGTTGTATCTGCATCTGTGTGCGCTCTCTCGCTCTCCCGCGTATATTACTGTTTTTGGCATCTTTTTCCTTCTGAATGACAGGTTGTTGAAAAATTCAATTTATCCGATCGCCGCAGTTCGGTGCGAGCAATCCTCTAGGTCGTCAGCTCACCGGTCCCAGTGCGCGCACAGGGCGAGAGGCCAGCTTAATTAAAGACAAACGCGGAACAAGTAATAGCGGACCTTAGTTGCAGTTCGTCAACAGATTCAACAACAATTCAACAATATTTACCAACTTCGTGGGTGTGTGCGTCCGGAGAATTCGTGCCTTCGTCTGCATCTGTGAATTTTCGTGGAGTTCACCAGTTAATTAATTCAAGCCAAAAAGCTCGAGTCCACTTACGTTTATCTTCGCGTTGGCTCAGCGGCTCAGCTTTGGCAGGATTCTGAGGTCTTTGGGCCCTAATGTGCTTAGCGACAAGTATCACTATTAGGAAGGCCGCGTTCACCAGCATCCATTTACAAAAACTCCAAAGCATCCAGTGCAGGGCGAATCTTATGCAGTCCAGGCACCACTCGAGCCCGTGAACTATCATCTTATATTGCAAAAATATATATATAAGCGCTACGTCAAAGTGATACACGTGAGCTGAACCCAAACTAACCCTTCGAAAGGTTTTTCAGAGCAAGCTGAGAAATAGTCAGACATACAGACATTTCTCTAATACAATACAATACTATTAGAGAAATATATAAAATATATATACAATATAATATAATACATTCGTTTCCAACATGTGAAGATAATTCTTCCTTAATTACACAATCTAAAAGAAAACGAAGTAAATTAAATTGAAAATCTTTCTTATCCGCTGGCTTTCCAGTATATAAGCAATGTTTCGAGTTTCATAAAAAATATATTTTGGTTATAGTATCTATGAATATGAAAACCATTCAAGACTTTAGTGCACACCATTGATCAACTCCTTTGACTGCAAACAGACTTCAAGCCAATAATCAATCCTTAATATCGTAAATATTAAATAGATCGGTAAAATATTTACTGAATATAATCAATTCATTTGATTTAAATTGAGTGTTTCTTGTACCAATAATGAATATAGGACTCATTAATTATTTTGATAAGAGACATTGTGACAATATGTTAATTGTAGCTGCATTGAAACTACAATTAACGTATTGTCACTAGTATACTCTTAAAATACTGATGGTTTATAATCTTCAAAATAAATCTATTAGATAATTTATGGATAATGGACTGCCTTAGAGATAATTACAAATGTATTCCCTATACAAGGGGCAACTGATTGGCAAACCATTAAACAACCCCCTTTTCTCATCCCCTAAAACAGGTCCCAAGGATTGTGATCTGCCAAAGGCCGCATTAACGGCGCTGCACGCGGGCGTCAACAGCTTCGGCCAGCTGCCAGTGGGCCCCAACTTGGGCGACTTGGGCGGCGGAGGCTCTGGTGGCGGAGTGGGCCAAGTGGGCGGCGGCGGGGCGCGCCTGCACATCTCCGGCGGACTGTGCGACAGCTCCAATGCTCTGAGCGCCGGAAACGGAAGCGGCGGCAGCGGCAACGGCAACAGCAACAACAACGGCGGCAGCAACAACAACAACATGCAGCAGCAGGATCAGGTGAGCAGGCCCGCGCTACGTGGAGGGAGGGAGAGAGGAGGAGAGCGAGATAGAGAGCGCGGCAGGGAGAGAGATAGCGCTTAGATGATACGATACTTTTTTAATAATCCATGTTCTTTTCGATGTTTATTTTTTCCTTCAAACACTACTCTGCTATGCCAAAAATCCAAAATCAAATACAAACCAATACCAATTCGATCCGAAATTCGATCCGAAACGAAAATGCCAATGAAATCTGTTTCCAAAACGTGAATGTTTGTGTTCTGAATTGTGTAATGAACCTAATTAAATGTGCCATGAATCATATTGTACTCTATGAATCATATCCGTACTCTATAAACAAAAGTAAGTGTACTTTGACTTCCATACTTAGAACCGTAGAACTCCTATCCTAGCCTAACTATGTCTCCCCTAGAGAGTAATCTGTAATCAGTAATCCGTAATCAGTAATCTGTAATCTGTAATCCGTAGTGCGTAGCTTGCATTCCTAGTCTGGTAGTTCGTCTGTGTTCTAAGACCCCCTCCCCTGGTCCAATCTCTCATCGGCCGCCCACCTGGCTGTGTCTCTCTTCCAGCACCTGGACAAAAACAAGCAGAAGCGCCACCGCACCCGCTTCACGCCCGCCCAGCTGAACGAGCTGGAGCGCTGCTTCTCGAAGACCCACTACCCGGACATCTTCATGCGCGAGGAGATCGCCATGCGCATCGGCCTCACCGAGTCCCGCGTCCAGGTGAGTTCGCTAAGCTAAACCTATGAGTTTGTTAGGGATATCTTCCGATCAGATTTCACAGTCAAATTTATCCTGTAAATGATATTGATACTATAAAAGATCAAAAGATCATATTAGCTTTTACCTGATCAATCATTATACATATCATATCATTTTGGCTGTACAAAGAAGATGAAATATGTTAACTGCTGAAGATCTTAGAGTGCCATATATCCAAGAAAATCTATGAGTTTGTTAGGGATATCTTCCAATCAGATTTTACAGTCAAATTGATTCATCAAATGATATTGATTCTATAAAAGATCAAAAGATCATATTATCTTTTGCTGATTAATTATTATACATATCATATCTTTTTGACTGTGCAAAGAAGATGAATAATGTTAATTGCTAAAGAGTTTAGATTAGCCATATATCCTAGAAGGTATAATTTTATAGATTTATATTGGGAAATATGTATATAAGACATAAATATGTACGAAATATGATCTAGAATCATCCGGCGGATAATGCAAACTTCCCTGTACTTGATAAAGTGTAAGACTTAACCTATAACAAGTGTGTTCTAGGTAGTTGGTTTGAAGTAAGAGTAAGGAATCGTTAGAAGTTTTGTGGAGGTCCCTGAAATAATTCAGATTATCAAGAGGTTATCTTCACTGACTTAAGAGAACTGGCAACGAAAGGACTAGCTGGGGAACACTTATAATTCGGCTTGTTAACATAATGCAACGTAATTCCTTTTAAAAATATTTACTCCCGCTACATTCTTGATTTAGTTCATTAAAGTCGCCTTTGTCTAGTTAGGACTTAGACCACAGTTTTTCTGCCCTTCCGTCGAACTGTGTGTGGTTTTGTCCTGCGGCTCGACAGTTGTCAGTGGCCGGAGCTGTCGGAATTTCGGGGTTTAGTTCGCTTTAGGGCCGACATGACATTTCACTTGTGTTGCACACAACCGCAGCGGACGTTTGGAGCTCGGTTTTCGGAGAGTGCAGAGTGCGGAGGCTGTGGGGGCGGGGCCTGCCTTCCCGGACTGCAACAGTTTACGAGGCTCTGGCCTGAAAGCCGCCGCCGAACGCCATTTAAGCGCCCAAAATTATACTTTATTAAAGCACATAAAGTCACATTTAGTCGGGCATCCAGCCGCACCCACACCGCACGCCCCTCGCGCCCCTGGCGCCCCTCCTTGGCTGGAAAAGTTTGCGCCGAGCTCACACTCACACAGGAGCACACAATGGGCATTATCCTTTTGTGGCTGGCACAGCTCCCCTGTGCCGCAGCCATTATCCTTGTCTCGCTGTCGGTACCACCCCCGGAGGTCCTTTTTGCATGCGGGCGGGCTTTGTTTATGCGACAATCGAATTTACTGCTTCATTAAATTTGTGTTTAAGCTTCCGCTTCCGCTTCCGCCTGGCATCTCGCTTCTTCTCGCACTCGCAGCGGCGCCTTGGCCTTTGAGTGCGGGAATCGTCCTGCGGTGGAAATGAATGCCAAAAACTTTGCCTTATTGGCCATACGCTCGGCTCGGCTCTGGCTAAAACAATTAGCCATGAGTGAGCAACTCAGGCGACGACACCTTCATGATGATCCTGCTGACGTGCCGGCCCTGGCCGGCTCGTGCCCTGCTCCGGATGTGTCCTACTTTGATAAATTGTTTTAATAATTGCGAATCAGTGTTGCCTGTTAATGCTTTTTTCCAACCACTACCCCGCATCCGGTTGTCCACGAGGACAATGCAATCACCTGCCGGGCAGAAGCAGAAGCTGCATGCGGGGGGTGGCCTGGGCTACGGATCCCGGCTACATAGCTCCGGGGTGAGGGACTCTGTGTTAGAACTGCCGTCGGCTTTTATCCGCCGCCTCCGCCGCCTCCGCCTGTGTTGCCAGTGTAGTCCTGCTGTTTTAATGCTTGATTTTGCGTTGTCGTTGCGGCTTAGAGGATGTCAGGCAGTTGGATTAGTTTTGGGATTGCTGTTTAATAAAATTAGCATATAAATTAAGTTGGCAGTCGAAGGCGAAATAAAACATTTAGAGCTTCGAAATTTTCACACTTTCCTGCATGCGAATGCCTGAGGTCGGCTCCTCATTCGATATGCACACACACGTCTGGCCCTAAATCAATCTACAAGGATTTGCAGCTAATGACGGCATAAAGACAGCCGACATCCGACATCCGACCTCCGACCTCCGAGATCCGACCCTCGCAGATACTATAAACGCCCGAAAAACGCTTGTCCACATTAGCCCCAAGCAGCGGGTTTCGGCCAAGACTATGGAGTATATCTGCGGGGGGAGTGGGCCGGCAGGCAGGTGCATAAGTTATGAGGCTCACGTAGTGCCGACTGGCTGAGCGTGTGTGCTGCTGCCAAGGAGCAGCATTTATGGTAAATATAATTTAATAAAAGTAAAAGTCAGTGCCAGGGAGAGCCGCCTCGCCGGCCAGCTTCCTAATCCGATTTTCCGAGTTTGGGTAAATTAGAATAGCTGGAATCAGCAGGAGGCACCCCCGAAATTGTTAATTTGTGTTTTCACACCGCCTCCCCCCGGCGGGCGGCAATTGGACAATTTGCCCAGACAATCTGTTTGTCACACGTGACATCTCCGCGGGGGAGCGGAGCCCCCGGCCTTCCTCGCCAAGGAAGATGTCCCTGGAATTGACTTATCATGATTCGGCATTGTCAGAAGCACTGCTTCGGCTTTGTGTTGAATGTTGCAGCATTTATTGGTTTGTTTATTAAATTGTTGCAGCGGGGTGGGGTCACGGGGCAGGGGCGGGCGACGGCCCAGCACGTGGCCGAGTGTGTGCGAGTGTGTGGGTGTGTGCCAGTGCACTAAATGAATTTTTCACATGATTAATTTGCCAGGAAACCTGGGCTACGCGGAGAGGGGCTTAGGTCCTCGGAAGGAGTCTGGTAACTAGTCACTCGCTTGGCAACCGTTTCATAAAAAAGTTGAAACGGAAAAATTATCCCAAGCAACATAGGGCTTACTGTTTCCCCAAAGACACTAGACTTTAATCTTTTAAGAGAGCTTTTGGAGTATGTTTCAAGATATAGATAGATTCTAGGTAGGTTTTCTAAAAAACTATTTAAGGAAAATCGGGATGTAATGTATAAATAGTCGCTCCTTAAGATTTCATACATAAATCACTTATTTTTCTTTAACTTCAAACTGCAAGCTCGAATTCTATTCCTAGCTTTTGACAACTAGTTTTGCCTATTATTAATAATTTTGCCTATTAATAATAAGTATTTACTTAGGGAAATATTATACATGCAAAATATTTAAGAACTTTAGAATCAATCTAAAATTTTAAAAGAATTTAGTATTGATTTTTAAAAAATGTGGCGTGGAGTAGAGATTATATTTTAACTCTCTCATTTTATTTCAATGGCTTGAAATGTATTTTTTAAATCTTGGAGTTGAGTACCTTAGGACTCCAACCCATATTCCAGGCCTCGCTCCTGGTGATTCAGCAGGAATAGGGAATATCGATTGCCCTAAGCCACAGGCGAAGTCCGTGTGAGGCCATCCAATCCCGGCCCATCCGCCAAGGAAGGACCTCCTGGCCCTCCCACTGCGAGCACTGATAAATTATTGCCTCGACTTCAGACAGAACTAATTTATTTGCTGAGCCGCTTAATGCCCCTCTAATAATAGTCCACTGACTGCCCTGCCAGGGCCGTCAGGAGGAGGGGATATACTCCAGACCATGTGACTCCCAGGCAATATCCGAATATTTCGCGAAAATTAGACGGAATATTCTCATAAAAAGTGAGCGTCTTTATTAAAACGCGCGGCGGAGAGGGGTCAAGGAGCTGGGGACACTGTAACGAGTGTTCCCTGCGAAGCACTCGAAGTCGGGCCAAAGGCGACTGGGTCGCGTCTGATATAACCATGGCATCGCAAATTTTAATTAAACTTTAATTGAAATACCAAAACGAAAATATGCAGCGAGCAGAAAGGAGGAGGGTCCTGCGGCGGCACAAGCTGGCGGGCGGGCTAAATTCAGCGCGAGCTTTAAAGGACCAGACCAGACAGAGTAGGGAGCGAGCTGGAGGCTGGAGGCGGGCTCACCATAAAATGCACATAAAGAGCATCAAGGAAATCTGGCACGCATTCTGTTTATGGCATATGAAGCAATTCCGAAAGCAATTTCGTTGATACTTTTCATTGAAATGTTTGTGTGAAAACGGCGTGCCAAAGTGCCGGACGGACTCCGCTGCTATGGAGGCTGTGGGGGCGGGCATCCCGGATAAGCTGGTCCAAATGCCGCTGCCATTGATAGAATGACAAGAGCCCCCCACGACCCAAAAAAAAACAAAAAAAGGTTGAACAACTTTGCCAAGATGGAACAAAGCGAGTCCGAGGGGAGCAGCGTGGAGCTGCGCATGCTCCACGAATGCAGCGAACATTCGAAAATTTCGGGGGTTGCATTGGCCAGCCTCCGTGCCCCAACCCCGAATCCAAGCCCGAACAAGGACCAGAAAGATAGAGGCTGCAGTTGTCCCGGCAACCCACAAAAGGATAACAAAATGGAAGGCAGCAAGCCAAGAATCCAAAAAAATAAGGAAGAGATATCAAAAACTATTCCATAAATCAGAGAAATCAGAGCAGAGCCTGTGCCTCCAGCGCCCCGTGCAACCCCCAAAGAGCGATTTGATGACGTCTATCAAAGGCCAGTGCGACACATTTCCCCGAAAGAGCCGAAAGAGCCGAAAGAGACGGCTAGAGTGGGTTGCGGGGGGTGTGAGAGAGAGACGGTCATAGTGGCTCGGTCTCGGCGGGCTGGAGCCCCAATCCCTGGGGCTGGGTGGTTCCTGGGCCAGCGGCAAGTGTTGCTGGGGCTGACTCGTAAAGCAGGATTTAAAGGATAACATAAAATAAATCGACTGGCATTTGTGTGTGTGCCTGGGTGAGTGTGTGCGTGCCTGGGCGGGGAGGGGAGCAGAGGTCGAGACGGCATTTTATGAATTTATACGCATTTTTTATATGCCCGGGAATGAAAAGATATTGGCCGAAAAGCGATTTCCATAAACCACTCAGGGCCCCAGTCGCAGTCGGAGTCGGAGTCGTAGTCGCAGGATATGAAAGCCGAGATAGGACCAATAATGATAATAAAAAGATGCTCAAGCTGAAGATGGAGACTGCCCGGAGGAAAACAAGCGCCAAGGACTCCAGGCAGGACGACATCAAAGGCCGGCAGCCAGGGGACAGTTTGGTGTGGACTTTGCTGAGTGGCCATTTTATATTTCGGTTGCCTGGCAGCCTCGGGGGCCGGAGAGGCAGCATATCCTGCCGGAGGGGTTCAAGAAAAGCAATAACCTGGCCAATTGATTTTTGATTATGCCCCAACAAGAGCAGAGAGGGGCGAGCGGTAAGCGGACAGCCAGGCAATAACCAATCTGCAATCGACAGGAACGGCAAAAATTGTCAACGCAAACGAGCCGAAAAATATTATTGCACTTTCTGGCTTTTGCCAATCAAGCCTTTATTAAGAGACCCCGTCCACCTGTCCTGTCCCACCTGCCCTACCTGGTCTATGGTCCGTGCTCCGACTAGCTCCGCAAATAATATTTGCATTGCAGGCTAATCGAATTTTGATTGCAATTCTCCGCAGCTCTCGCGACTCTCTCCAGCCTCTGATTGATAATGTTGAAATTGGCATTTGAAGTGCGGCTTCTGGGCAAAGTGCATTTCTATGTTGGCCACGAGCCTGTTTTTCTGTCGCTGGCAAGGCAAAGGCCAACAGGCGGCCGAGATTCTTCCGGTGGCAATCGTATTATCCTTACAGCTGTTTAATCAGCCATTAGGCATAATGTGCAATTAATGTTGCATAACGAACCGAGCGGATATCGTAAACAAGGCGGGCCAGGGGGACTTCGGGTGCCATATATATGACAGACCATTATGGCACGGAACTGCAATCATAAGCGGGGTGAGGATGACACAATAAACAGGTTCATAATAAAAAGCCGTTAGCAGGGAGACACCGACACCGGCACCCACCCCATCTCGTCCTGCGGTAGATCCTGCCACCCCGGAAGGGCGGAAAGGCGAGCACCATCCACCAGCCCATAAAATCAAAGCAAATCACTTGTTATCCCATTTTCAGCCGCAGTTCCCCGGCCGTGTAATTTGGCCGATACTTAATTCTTCACTTCACACTTCTGCTTCCATTTGCTCGCCCCTCGTGAGCATTCGGGATCTGCCGGCTCCGGGTGCTAATATCTGCGGCCTGCCACAAGAAATTGCTTTTTCATGAACTTGACTCATTTATTATTGGCAACAGTTTCCCTTACCCTGCCCCTGCCACTGCCCCTGCCCCCGTTCGGTCTGTTGATGTTTGCTTTCGCCGGTGGTGACTCTTCTCTGTTGCTGCTTTTGTTGGTGTCAGTCGTGAAGTGAAAATTAAAAGTCCAAACATGAAAATGCTTTTGTTCGAAACATATGGCTCAAATTTTTCGGCGGCCAGCTTGGGTTGACTTCTATTTTTTGTGCAGTGCGTAGATCGGAGGATTTTTTGGAAAAGAGCAGAGATTGGAAGCGAATATATACGTCATATATACCTGAAATCAAGCTCTTGCGACTTTTTGTTACCATTTTAGATATTACAATTAATTGAAAGATGCTGAATATTCATGGAATAAATTAAGAGGTTCTAGCTGATCAAAAGTATTATAGGTCGTTAGGTAAGGGAAATGGGAAGGTAAGGGAATAGAAGTAAGCCAATTAATAACGATTCGTCGAAATTATTATTTCTTATTATTATTTTTTAATCTATGTAAAGCCCTAACTTCTAAACATTTAATTTGTAGACTTATATGAAGGTATCTTCATAGGCATCAGGGTTACGGGAACTTATACTTTTTAGAGCAGAAGTTTGTTAGGCAATGATGGACTCTGACTAAAGTATATAAATAAAAGTATATAAAGTATGGATAATATCTTGATTACTGTCTCGCCCTTAAAAGAGGCTGATTATCTATGCTGTTGAGAATGTATCTAAGTAACAGAAAGCATATATTTAAGTAATATTATATCCTGTAGCTAACACAGGAATATAGCTACCTTTCTTATTCATTTTTTAGGTCCTAAATTTATCAGAAACAAATATTCTTTGTAATATTTCTTAATATAATTATTAGGGTATTATTATATTAGCAAGGTTAGTTGGTAGTAGGTATACATCAGTTATATCCTATAGCTTTGGCTTGGCGTTACCTTTTAATTTAGGACCATAAGGCACTGGTAAAATGGAACATTGTTAGGGAGAGGCATAAGGCGCTTAAGGAACTGTCGTCCATAAAGTCATAATGCTTAAATTGGAATACCATAAAATAGAACTTAGTAAAGAAGGCTTATTCTAAAACACATTAAAATATAGTTATCATTAAGTATGCCTTAGAACATGAAGTTCACATTTTAAAATGAATTGATGAATGAATGAATGAACTGAGAAATGGCGAGAGAATGTATTAAAAAACAAACAATAATCATTTAGATATACATTTAGCTAAACTGAACTATTCTACCTGAGTAGAAAGTTTTAAATTATTTGTTGTATTTTGTAGATTTTGAATTAAGTCGTTTTCGCCTGTCGGTTGATCATCCACCCAAAACTATGCCCTCTTTTATAGTTATAAATAGATGGTAAAAAGGATATATTGGTTCTATGTAAGTATGCTTGGACTTGAAGCTATGTTCAGGCATTATCCAATATACCCTTCGCCTAAGCAACTACCCTTTAAAATAAAAGGACAGTGGAATAATGCGTATGATTTGACTTTCGGGCTGAAGACAGCCACTCAGCAGCTCATAATTTATGCATGGGGGTGAAGCTTAAAAAATTACCGTTAGACACACAATTTAACGCGACATAAGGAGCGTCGTTTCTCGCCTTCTTTTATATATGTTTCTGATATTTTGGCTCACGCTTGAAATTGGGTGCAACGAAGAGAGGCAGATGAGGGAAAGCAGGCTAAGAAGGCGGGAATAAAAACAAATCAAAGGCAGCAGACAGACACACACACGCACACTCAAACTGGGATTGCCCGACACACCCCCGAACCTTAGCGATACACACGGAGGCACTGTTTTGAGGCAGACATAAAAAATAAATGTTTTGTTTAACCGACATTTTAACGCCTATTTACGTGCCGTGCACGTCATGCACGTTATGCCAATTTAATGGCTCGCAGCCTTAGACCAAAAAGCAGGCAATGACTTTTGGCTTTCTCTGCCCATTCTTCTCCTCCTTCTTACTTCTTACTTCCGTTCGCCGTTCTCCGTTCTCCGTTCTCCGCGTGGGTGTGTCTGTGTGTGTTGTGAGTAGGGAAATGCTGCCACACGAATGTGGCTAGCAAAATAAAACAACAAGCTAAATTTAATTTAGCGAACTCAATAAGCCGAAGGGAGACGGCAACAGATAGCGCAAGAGGGACGGACACAGCAGCAGGACCAAAGGGGAGACTGAAAGAGAGAGGGAGAGAGAGCGAACGGGGGCAGACAGTCAGACACTGCCTTAAATTATTAAATTAAAAGTTAATGAATAGGGCGACGCATAAACACGTAAAAAACATAAACAAGTCAAGGTCGCCGACACTCCGCTTCTCCTTTGAAGTATATGTACGTATACTATGTACAACCCATCCGCTCACCCCGGCGGCCACCACCCTTATCCCCTGCATTGTGGCACATTAGCGTCCCTAGAGTAACATCGAGGCAGCGATACTCCGACCAGCAGCCTGAGATAGTTCCAGTTCTGCCCTGCTGCGATGAGTACACAGGAAGAAATTCTTCTTTATAATATATTTATAATCGATTTTTCAACGGAAATCCTTGTTACCTTGTATTAATGTAGTAATTATTACTAATGTAATAAACAACCAATAACCAACTGATATGCGAGTCTTTGAACAACTGAAGGAATCATTACTTTCAATCACTTTCATTTTAGAGTTAAGTTTAAAATAAACAACCTTTTGAGAGGACAAATTTTTCTCTGTTTAGAGGCTGGCTCCTGGTTCCGTCAGCCAGTGTCCGACATATGACAAACCCACTGGGGACCATCGGGCCATCAGAAGGCCTTACAAGCAAAGTTACTTTGCTGGAAACTTGCCATTTTTCTTTCCGCCTCTTCGCTCCCGCTCCCACTCCCCGGCCCGCACTTTCCGGCTGTTGTTTTGGCCGTATTCCTTTGCCATTAGTCTGGCGCACTCAGACAGCAACAGTCGACGCCGACAGTCGGTGACAGCTCAAGATTTGCCACGAAATGCTGGGATTTATAAATACTATATAGCTATACTATATATGTGTGTGCAGGCCGAGGTGTGTGTGAATCACGGTTAAGTTGTCAACCCGACTGCGAGTGATGTGGATGCGAAGGCCTGATGGCCTGGCGAAATCGTTTTCATGTCACTAGTCATTCACTGGCACTTTATTCCCTTTTTTTGCTTTTGTAACCCAGCCCGAAGAAAGCAAAAAAGCTGAAGGGAAGTCGAAAACCGAGAGCTGAGCGTTGAGAGCTGAGAGTCCCGTGCAGTCTGCAACTGCTCCGCAGAGATATTGCCCCGAAATGTAGGCAACCCTTTTGGCCCGCTCGTCTGAGTGTGCGAGAGGAGGCTGGGGTTGGGGCGGGGGACAGGGCTTGTGTGCTGCCTTGTAAATGTCAAAACCTCAACATGTCTGCGTTGTTCTTATGCATATGGAAATGCCAATTTGGAGCGAACACATCCGACACGGCCTCGTCCTCTGCCTTGCTCTCGGGCCTAAGACAAAAGCGTATCGAAGGTCCGGCCCGGACCCGCTGACCAAAGATGCCAAACTGTATTTGGCCGGGCCCCGGGCCGGGCGAAGCGGGCGGGGCATCGGTGTGTGCCTTGTTCTCCGCCAATATGTAGGGCCGAGGAATTTACATCCGGAATTTATGCGCATGTAAATCCGTTTCTGTGCGTGTGTCGAGACATGTTTTGACTGTCACGGCGGTAATTGATCTCGATTAAGACCGTGTTCGTAGGAGGCGGCAGCGGCGGAAGAAGCCCGAAGGGTTGGGGGTTCCGTGAAGTCACTGCCAGGGGCCAACCCTCGCCGAAACAATAGAGCTGTCACAGGTGGAACCACAAGCAAAAGCACAGTCGTGTCTGACGGTATCAGGCTTGGAAAAGTATTGATTGCCACTAATTTAATAATATAAGCTTGGAAAACATTGTTAAAACCTCGATATCCTTAGACTAACCTAGTAGGTCTTAGGTCCTGCCCTGGCTAAGATTTCTCCTCAGCATTAGCTTGCATAAGTTCCCTTTAAGATGACATTTAACTTATATTTTATACCCTTTCTATCATTGCAGGTCTGGTTCCAGAACCGCCGCGCCAAGTGGAAGAAGCGCAAGAAGACCACGAACGTGTTCCGCACCCCGGGCGCCCTCCTGCCCTCGCACGGACTGCCGCCGTTCGGGGCCAACATCACCAACATAGCCATGGGCGACGGCCTCTGCGGCACGGGCATGTTCGGCGGCGATCGCTGGAGCGTGGGCGTGAACCCCATGACGGCAGGTGAGTGATCTGCCCAGGGCACCCCGGAGGCCCCCGACTAACTCTCGTATCTCGTGCCATCCCTACTAACTGCTGCATTTCGGATGTACTAACTGGGCGCAGGCTTTGGCCAGCTGAATCAGTCCTCGCCGCTCTCGTCCTCGCTGAACAGCGGCCTGAACTCGGGCATTAACATGGGCTCCGCCCTCGGAGCGGGCAGCTACCAGCACTACGGCCTCAACGCTCTGGGTAGGTCGTTCTGGCTGTGTGTGGAGCCACCTCCTCTCCCTCCGAAGTCCCGCCCCGAAACCTCCGCGACGATCACATGCCCGAAAATTTTCCATCTGCATGCGACTGACAAAGCCAGGCGTTGACACTTTTTCGCCTGCCATGTTTTATTTCGTTCTGGTTTTTTGTGTTTTGGCGGGTCGGCTCGGATTATTTGCTCAGCTTTCGAGACCATCGAGATCCAGTTCCAGTTTCAGATCCAGCTCTGCCGAAAATTGACCAAACACGACGACGCCAGGGTCCGCGTCCGCGTCCGCGCCTCTCATTTCTTTGAACTCACAACACTTTTCGGTAGCCCCAAAACACAGCACCGCCCCGCATCGCATCATTTATTATACCCGATGCCCGGGTTGCCTGTTTGCCGGATCAATTAACAGGCAGTCGTTTAATTTTCAGGAATAGCCAAACGCATTTTTCATCTTCTTTATTTGGTTTCGTATAGTTGTGCTAATTGACATTTTGGAGACATGTTCATGTCGATTTTATATTTTTCGGCTCCGGCTCCAGCATCCGTCAGCCAAGTTTTTCATTGTTACACATTTTGTTGCGACTTTCGACTTTTTGTGAGCAGCACCAACCACTAGGTGACATGAAGTTAAGTCTGTAAAAAAATGGGTATCATCAGCATCATATTCATATTTGAATTTGTCATTGCCAAGATGCAGATGCAAATGATAATATTTTTAATAATAAATATAAAAGGTAGATCAATTCCCTTAACCCTAAATAAAAATGCATACATACTTTATCCGAGGGAGCTGAATACTTCTTGCCCATATTAGTATTGGTCAAATCAATAAGCTATTATTCATAAACAGATATCAGGTGCGCATGAATCAAGTGATAAAAGTAACAGAAAAGATACAGGATAAATTCTCATGTCTTTAAGTCTTTAATTCTTACATTTTTTATAGAAACTCCTCTAAATCATACAAGGCGATTGATAATTCCCAGATTATTGTTTAGTTACTTGCATGGATTATTTTATATTTACCTATAGAACCGATAGAGCAATGGCTTTCCGATATTAATTAATTGCAGATAGATATATGATTAATAGACTAACTCAACTCCGCCTTATTCTGCCCCACAGGAGACTCCATGATGTACCAACACAGTGTGGGCGGGGTCAGCTGCGGCCCGAGTGGCTCGCCGAGCGCCACCACCCCGCCGAACATGAACAGCTGCTCCTCGGTGACCCCGCCGCCCCTTTCCGCACAGCCGAGCGCCAGCCAGAACGAGCTGAACGGCGAGCCTATGGTGAGTTCTCCTTCAAATATATGACCCAAAATCCGAGCTTTTAAAGAAACCATTTCAATAAAAAAGTTCAAGATATACATGTTAGTCTCGATTACGTTTTGAAAATTTAAAATTGTTCTATATATATTTGCATGAATCTATTATCTTATTTGCCTTCTTTGTAGTAAAAAGGATTTAAAAGTTCCCAGAACATTTCTAAGGTTTTATATTTTAAATCGATAAAAACCAATACTTTTCATTTCTAACATTTTTTGATTCAATTTGCACGCATATTTATGGCGTTAGCCACAATAGGCGAAATTTGCTGAATTTACGAAAACTTAATAATAATACTTGTCCTAACCTTTTTTATTTATTAATTTCATTTACATTACAATTTTATATTTTTATTATTTAATTTTATATTTCTATAATAGTTTCTTTTTTAAGGATATTGTTAGCAATAATGTGAATTGAATTCTTAGTTTAATTAAAGGAGATAACTTCAAGCTCAGAGAATTTCGTTAAGTGGGACAGCTTTAACCAAATTTTAATGTTACAAGAAATTATTAAAATGAAATGAAGAATAAAGGTCAGAGGACAAATATAATGCAAATATAAGAAGAGCAAATTGAATCAAATCTATATTATATTATTTCATTATCATCTCCAAGATATGCAAATTAGTATCCAATTACCATACAACACACTCAAAGAAATAAAAAAATACGTCTCTAGAGAATAGATTCAAAAAAAATTACATATATATTATTATTACATATATATTATATTATTAAAAATGAGTTTTAAAAGTCTTAATGCACTTAGTTATGATGCCAATTAATTTATATTAATCATAAAATGTAGAAAATGCCCAACAAATATTGAAAAAATATAATTACAAATCTAATTTGCTATTATTTACTTAATAAATAATTCATAAATTTATCATTAAATGAACTTGACCTCCGAGAAATTTCCGCTCCACGCTCTGTAGCATAGGGTAGTTTCAGTTAAATCGAAGTTTATACGTGTATAAAGTTCACAAAACTGGTTATCGCTTGTTGACACAAAATAAAGCGCCCAGAAAAAAAGTTTCTTGTAGCTTCAGGCGTTGTTGTCTTCAAAGGACTAGATGTAGAAAATGACTGATTTTACATGCATTCCTTTTACATTCTAACATTTTCGCTGGTAATTACAGCCACATCACCAGCAACAGAGTCACCAACAACAGCAACAGCAGCAGTCTCACCAACAGCAGCAGCAGCAGGCTCACCAACAGCAACAGCAGCAAACTCACCAACAGCAGCAGGTAAGTCACCACGGTTCGTGCACCGGCTACAGCTGGCTAACTGACGTTTCATATTAGCAGATGGCGCCACCGACACCCACACAGCAGCAGCAGGACGCAGGACTTCCGCTTTGCCACCAGTCCATGCAGTCGCCGTCAGATGGCGCCACCGACGAGGACGTGTGGCGGGGACACAGCATCGCGGCGCTACGCCGGCGGGCTTCGGAGCTGAACGCCACGGCCATCCCGTCCTACCTCCACCACCACGCCGCCGCCCACAACAACTACGAGCAGCAGCAAATATACTGAAATTTGTTGAAGAGCTTCGAAAGCTTTTCGGATTACGGGTACGCCAACTGCGGCGGCACCCACGACCTGGGCTAGGCGTGCGGAGTTCGTACGGAGTTCGTGTAGAGTCCGTGTAGAGTCCGGTCCGTGTAGAGCCCGCGTAGAGTGGGTGGCGAAGGACTCTCCGGCGGCGTAGGGGGAAGCGTTATAAGATAACCAAAACTAGGCTAAATTACTGTACAATTATGTGTTTGCATTATTTGTTTGATGATGATTTCCGAGATCAGGAGTGCGTATCTTCGACTTAAAAGACTATAATGAATGTAACATGTATACGAACCGAACCGAAGCTTGAGAGGACACTGAGGACTTAGATAACCGCGAGTAACTAGCATCGTAAGCCCACTACGCACCACACCCGAGTGGTCGAGTGGTCGGCCCCCCTTCCCGCATGAATATGTAGACCTTAGCCGTAACATTTGCCGTATACGAATCTGTAAAAATAGACCGCCCGCGAGGTGTCCGGGCGACACAATAATTTTGGCAAGGGACTTCCCCGGTCCCCGGAGCCGTACGTAAGCGTATTTATGCCTAGGAGTGTATGTAAGTAGATCTATTCTTATGTAAGTGTTGTTGTTTTGTGTATAGGCAGTATACCTCCGTTCCGTTCCGCCGCTACCCCTGATCTATCCACGATACGACCCACAGAGTATCAGCGAGAGCCCCAACATAGCAAATGTGACCCGCGCACGCAGCGAACGCAGCTCAATCTCGACCCAGCCCGTTTCAGAGTGCACGCATCCAATGGATTACTTTTACGACTACCAACTACAAATTATACAAATACGAGTACGACTATATATACTATATATACATGCATTCGATTATGGCATACTTGTAATAGACTTTCTTGTATCGTTTAAGCCTAAATTTAAATCCAACTAAAACAAAAAGTGAACACAATTACTATGTATGTAATTATGCGTATTATTAAATAGTAAACTAAATTAAAAACCGAACGTGATTTGCATAACATTGGCTCCGAGGTGGAGTAAAAACTAGTTCATGAAGTGGCTGGCCGCGTGCTCCGATTAACTGGCTAATTGATTTCAGTTGGCCTCTGTAAAAGCGAAATAAGCCCACTCATCGCTGACTAAATCTCAATCTAATATCCCTGCTCAATTTATTTCAGATTTCAAGGTGCGAGAGTCAAGTTTTCTTTCCAAGAGCTCTTTCAAAGTCCATAAGAGTCTATAAAGGAACAATGCATCGAGAAGGAAAGGAAATAATAAATAATAAACTTTGTACAGAACTGTGTATTTAAACAAAGTTTGTGAGGTTTCTTAACCTTGAGGCTTATATCGAAGTTTAATGAGTCAAGCATCTATAACAAACTATTTTTAAAGTGGTTTATTATGGCAAAATTTGTAGATGTGCAGTGGGATTCTAAACAATATTTATTTAACACATGCTATTAAAATATAAAATATAATTGAAAATGACGACATTGATCCAGTTTCTTTAGCGACAAAAAGAGAGGACACCTGAACTTAATCTGGTCTGCCCAAAATCCCCATGTGACCCCAATCCCTCAGTTGCTAAAAGCCTCTATTGACCACAAGTATTTCGAGACAGAATTTTATGAAAAACTAATTCTATCAAAAGGTGACCAATTTCAATTTATTGCTATATTGTTTTTTACTCACAGGTATTTATAAAGCAATCCAGTTACCGGCATATCATTTATGTCGAGAACTGACGGCAATGCATGCCATGGTTTTTTCATAAGTCGAGAATTTCCCTGGAGCTGTCCACTCCTTCACCTTTGGTCCACGTCCCCTTGCAGATGCAATTACAATAATTGAATGGGATTGGAGCGTCAGGCAGATGCTCAAATGCCAAACAAGTTTAAGCTGAAAATTGGCAAAATTGATAAAACTTTGACAGTGCGGACACACACTTGCACACACTCTGATAACAGTCCGGCTTGTGGCGCCCGGGTGAGAGTGTGAGTGCGGCAGGACCTCCGGGCAGGACGATTTCCATTGGCCGTGACACCAGTCGTGGCCCAGCCCGGCTGATTGGGGTCAGCAAGGAGCAGGAGCGGGCCGAAACCCGACCCGACTGCATGCATGGGCTTATAAATTTTATAATGCCCGCCTGACATTTGACATGCACATTGTCAGGACAATTGGCCCGTGGAGCCCGTGGAGCCCCTGCAGCTGGACCCGTAACCAGAGCCCGGAACGCAGAGCCCCGATCCCGGAATTCAAACCCAGGCCGGCGGCTGCAGCCGGGGAGCCAACTTAATCACACTGATGGCACTTTTATGCGAAATGTATGTATATTCGATGTGAGGGCACATAAACAATTAAATAATACAAGCAGCGCACTGAGACAAACGGCTGTCTATTTGAGTTTTAAATTATATAAATTAGTATGGAGTTAACTCAAGCTGAATTAATTCCCTTTACTTGTTTAGTTTTTGCCGAGCGTTTTAATTATACAAAACATCATATGAATGATTATTTTTTATTCAATTAAACCCATTTAAGCAATCGCATATCTTAATAGGTTATGGCTTTCCGTTTAAAATTCTTATAGTCTTAATAGCACGAGTCCTTGAGGCATGTCCCACAAGGGAGATTTAAGGAAAGGACCAAATCGATGACCATTTTCTGTGACATTTCTCTGTGTGCTCTCTGGGCGAGGCAGCAGCAGCAGCAATTTTATATTCTGATGTGGAAGGTGGAGAGGAAGTCGGGGGCCCGGAGTATAACGTGCTCGAACTCCAAAATTGATAACTTGCCATCACCATCGACGTCGGCCTCCTCGATTACCTTGTCGGCAATCTGCTGGTGCTCCTCCGGACTCAGCTCGTTCTTGGTCATTGTCGTCAGGCAGGACATGAGGTCAGCGTGCCCGATGAAGCCGTCCTGATCGAAATCTGCAAAGTTATGCCAGACATAAGTACACACAAGTGCCAAGCGCCCGGCGAGGAGCTGCCTTACAGGACTTGACATTTTCTTGCACAAAAGTCAAGTGATGTGTGCCAAACTGAGTTTGCCTAGCAGCCTGCCACGTTTGTGCCTCGTACTTCTGTGTGTGTCGCATAGGTAATCGCCTGCTGCACGTTTCAATTTGTGTCAATCTAATAATGCACATTGAAATAAAGTGTAGGTGTCCCCCAGCCCCTCCCTGCCGCTCCGTCGCTGTCGAAACTAGTTTAGTTTGCCCAAAATTTCAACTGCACTCGTCCTGAGAGATACTTTGCATCCCATTGATTGCTGGCTGCTGCCTGCTGGCTGCTGGCCCCGCCTCCTGTGAATTTTGGCCCATTAATTTCGAGTGCCGAGTGCACAATCAATTTGCACGGAAACTTTCGCCCATTTATGGTGACATTTTTGCGATTCTAATTTAAATTTCAATTAAAATGCTTATTAGAATTTATGGCTGTCCTTGAACTTTGGCCCTGCAGGGGCCGTGGCCCGAACAACAATAGTTGCCTGGCACGGCGCCACAAATTGGCGAGCCGCGGGTCACGAGTCGTGGGCCACTGGCGATGCGTTGGGCTCTGCTCCCCCTCTCCACCAGCATTCTCCTGGAAGGCCAAGACACAAAAGGACCTGCAAACACTCACACGCAGGCACAGAGGCAACCACACCAAAGACAATAAACACGGGTTGCGGAAATGCATAAACAAAGGCTCAAAGTTCTGGCCAACAACTGAAACTGCAGCTGGAGATGGGGCTGGGAGCAGTGATGCTCTGCGTTTAGGTAGTAGTACCTGGGTACATCTAGTGAGGAACTTAATCACACTACATTTTCGTAAAAAGTCTAGTACATCCTACTACTTAAGGACTTCCTAACATTTAATGTATGTAAGTAATGTAAAAATATCCTATTCCAGTTAAAGGCTAAAGTTAAAGTTAAATACATCCTTGTACTCTAGGATTCCTTGGTCTTTAATGTAGGTAAATAATCTTAAATGACCCCTATCAGCTTAACGGCTAAAGATAATTAAGTCTAATAGTTAATAATGCATGAATCGGGATGAAAAGGACACCGTAAACATATATTCTTGTTTTCCTAACACCTTTATCTATATGCCAGTGTTGGATAGGTATTCCATTAGTTCCTACGGTCCTTCATAGTTTATTATTTATTTATATTCCAAAACAGTATTCAAATCAATCAGTTCCCCATTGGTTGTTACCTTGTACACTTACCCATCTCTGACCACAACAAACAATGGGCCAGGGGAGGAACGCAAGGAGGAACTTACCATAAATTTTGAAGGCGTAGAAAACTTTAATGTCCCTCGGCGCCTGCTCGCTGAAGACGGAGAGGGCGTCTAGAAAGTCCTCAAAGGATAAATTGCCCTGGCCATCGCGTGAGAAGGCCTCGCCTGTGAAATGGGGAAAATTGCTATAGTGTTTTGCTTTGCTTATGCAGACTGGGGTCCTTTGTTACTCACAGATACGTCGGCGAAACGGATTCTCACGCAACTCGGGCATCTTCTCGATGCACTCGCAGGGAACCTTGACACTCGAGGCCTGACCCTCGGTCATTTGGCGAGGCACCAAATCCGGTCTCAGCTCACGAAATCGTTTATGAACGCTGTAGCGTATAGAAAAACAAGATGATGGGTTAGTTTAGGGAGCCGAAGTCGGGAATACTCTGGCACATCCATCTATAGTTTGTTTATAGTTCCCTTGAAGGTCTGGTGGACAAATTCGAGAATAATAAAATGTTATCGAGGTCTTATAATATACAACATATTTCAAGAAAGTAAAGTTAAGTTAAGAAGGTACAATTAAATCCATCGACTTGACTTGTCTCAGTATGTATTGTTGGACTTAACCGAATACTTTAAACCCTTGAACCAAGTTTTTTAGGTGAAGAAGCATTCCGACACATAGATAAGCTATTTTGTCCACAAATCCAGATCGGTTCACAAATGTGGATACTGTCAAAATTCCCTCTGAGAGGGTATGGATATCGTGATGGAGAGTGAATAGGCGATGGAGGCGATGGAAGCCTTTGTGTCCCGAGCGTCTGTCTGCGGACGGTCGTGTGGGGATTTCTTCTGTTCCTTCTCTTTGTTGCCGCCGAGTGGCAAACAAAAGGATGCTGCGAACAATGGCGGGCGAGGCTTTGTCTGCCGCCATATGAAATGGAATAGTTTTGGCTTATTACGGGAATACAAATGGCCTACCGCAGGATCTCCTTGCGCGTGAAGAACGTGCAATCCTTTCCGATTTGTGGGGCAGCGGCATGCATGAAACCGAATTAGCTGTGGGGTCGTTTGCTTGGACTGATTGATTGCTCACCTGGTAGTCGTCCAACTGCTGTTCGGTGAATGTCACAACTTTGTTGCCCATCGCTCGTGGCCAGTAGCCTGGTTTTTAGTTCCGCTTAAATGTAGCTGCTGGCCAAACTGGTTAGTCCCGAGCGTGAATGGCGACTGACACTGTGGCGCAGCGTGCGCGGGCGGCCAACTTCCCCCGGCTATAACTTTGCATAGCTCCGTGGCTCCGTGGCTCCGCGGCTCCGGACACATCCTGCGGCGCCCGGGCAGCGTATGGCGCCCGCATTCGCATGGAAATTAATTAAGGAGTGTTCTGGCGAGCCATTTCCCACTCCCATTCGCGTTCCCATTCCCATTCCCCCACCTGCCTCATGACTCTGCCCTAGCTCGCAGCTCCTCCTGCCGCAGCCAGGACAGCGCCGCGTATCCTGTGGTTTGTTTGCCGCGGCTGCCTTTTGCGCTGTCAAGCTGCGGCAAAAACCGTTTTTAGAGGTGCGGCCCAGCAAAGTAACATACAAAAAATATATGGAAAACTAAGCAAAAACTGTGTCGATCTACCGAATAATGGGTACCCGATGCTCTAACTGATTCTTGATCATAATATAATAATGTAATAGTTAACATTTATATTTATTCAGATAAGCCACTATACTGAAGTATCCCTATATAATGTACATAGTTACTCTTCAGAGCTTTAGAGCTATAATTATTTAAAAGTACATATAGAAGCTAATAAGCACTTTAAGCTTGTTTCAAGTCTCGGCTGAACATTGTAATATTCGACATAGAAATGTAATTTCTAATAACAGTTCAATTGTAAAGTCGCGAAGAAATTTTACTTTATAATTAAAACTACAAAATTGAAATGCATATTTATACTAAAGATCTATGTTCTAATGTTCTAATCATCCTAGAGGACCAATGCCGCCTGGAAAGTATTACATTTAACTCTAGTTTAATCAGTGATTTCCAAAGGGTCTGAAAAATAGTGAGACACTTAAATCGGAAATATTTTACAGGTAAGATGGCTAATGCAGACTTACATCAACTCCAAGCGCTGCGCAAATTTTAATTCAGGGGATAGCTCGGAAGCCTCTGATGACGTCTGGTAAACCAGGGACTACCTCGGATTAGGTCCAATTAAGATTAACTTATACTGTTATCAGTTAAACTGACTGGCGAGCCAAGCAGATGATCTCCGAACCCTTCTTTCGCGCAGTAGCAAGCCCTCAGCCGAGCACAACATACCCTGGTCCTGTGCGAGGAACGGGTATGGAAAGCACTCGGAATCCACGGCACAAAAAGAGAGCAACTAGTTTATATAGGAGGGAGAACTGTAGCACAGTTTTGTGAGCTCGACAGTCGATGCGTGCGGCTTTTAGTTGGGCGCAAAGTTTATTAATTAATTTAATGCTCGACGGCACTTTTCAATTTCACGTGTCTGTTTTATGAATTTATGAAAGTGACTGTCGGGCTTCGGGTCCAAATCGAGCACACTGAGCTTGGTTAGAAAGTGATGACCCAGCAGGGAGACGCACCAAGGCTGCAGTCCGGCAGGGCTGCGAGAGATTCGGAATTCGATTAGTACCAGATTTGCGGGCGGCGGAATTGTGTGGATAAAACTTACCTCTGGCCAGCCGGGCAATCGGCTTGGCATTCGATTTCGATTTCCTGAAACGTCAACATTATCGAGCAGTCCAGGGCCGTGGCTCCCAGCATGTAAGCCTGCTCCAGATCCGGTTTGAGCTCCTCCTCCTTCGCCATTCCGGCGGAGGCCAGCAGGTCCCGCAGCGCGTTGTAAGTGGGCAGGGAGCGGGAGGGGCGAGCATGGCCGGAATGCCACATGAAGGCGAATTGGTCCTGCAATTGCCAAGAAATGTTACTCTCTCTGCACAAAGCCACTTTGCCGCCACTTGCCGTCCGCTGGCCATTTAGCCGCCTCTCCGAGTAAACTTTCAACTTCCAACTACTCACCTGAGCATTTGGGGAAAAAAACTCAAAATAAAGGTAAACTTAGGGGACCGAAGCACTGAATACACTTTTGAAAACCAATTATAACTATAGCGGCCATAAGATACCGTGGAACTCGAAGGCTGATCGAATTGTAAATAACCTAAATGCAAATGATTTATTTTTCCATACGATCTAGAGGATATCTCGATAATTTCCTGGAACTAAAATAATCCGAGGAAGAGCTAATATAGTTTGAAGATGATCTCCCTTTTTAAATCTTACATTTTTTTTTTGTTATTTCCAAATTGAAGGAATACAGAAAGCAAGACTTAATCTCAGGGTAAACAATTTTAAATTCAAAACGAAAATAAATAACATTACGTTTATGAATACTCCACGTGCAATCGGAAATATCTTTCTTTATTGCATTACGAGCTAGACCAGACATCTGGCCAGTCCTGGCCCTTTCTGCAAGGGTATAAAGGCCAACAGAAAGCTATCTTCAATTGCCTGGCGTCTCTGGGCCGGGAAACCCAAACAAAGGCGGACGGACGGCGGAGGGGACAGAACTTTGATTGGCTGGCTGGCTTACCTTCACTAGGAGTTGCACATTCAAAATTTTTTGCAGCACACAATTTTTTGGTAAGCTAAATATTTCCGCTTTGTTGATTTGTGCTTGAGTTTGATTCGCCGCCTCGCTCTCATTCCAATTTCGGATTGCAGTCTCATTCTGATGCAGCTTCTCATTCCGACTCGTACTTGGAGTTGGAGTTGGCTGTGCTTCCGCTTCCGTTTTTGTTTCCGTCCGAGTGGCCACTGCCAACACATCGCCGGCCAGTTGGCCTGTCGATGTTGCTGCAGCGACCGTGGCGGCTGTTGTTGCATCCATTCTGGCCAGCTTTGTGTACCTTTGGGTCGATGTTGTTGCGGCAGCTGCTCTTGTTCGGGCCGAGGATTGACCAGCGGTGACACCAGTCCTGGCTCCGGACGGCCTGACAATATTAGCGCCGCCAATTTCAGCAGCTCCGGCTTTTGTCTCCTTCGCCGCAATGGAAACGCGGCTCTGGTTCAGCTGCAGCTGCTCTTGCTCCTGGTTCTGGATCTGATTGGGGCTTACGGTCGGGTCGGACTCCTCCCTCTGCACGGATAAAAAAAATCAAGAATATTATATCTCTCAATATATAAATATAAATTAACAAGACTGAAATAGTGGGTTGCATCTTACGCGTCTCTAAAATTCTTTTATTTTGTCTTTTATCAGTGAAAAGAGATTACATAGGGCAAGGAACCAAGCAAAAACTGACATTAATAATTTATTGTTGTATAAATGTAACTGAAATAATTTGAAATTCAGATTAAAATAGAATATTTAGGTGCGACTGAAGGCAAAATTATAAACTTGGTTTACTTACTGGTGCATCACTAAAATAATTATATTATATTTCAATTTAAAATGATACATTACATTCTTTTCCTTTACCCCCTTTTTGTTTAATCTTTCTTAATTAGAAAAATTATACTAAAATAATTTTATTATATTCCCATTTAAAATATATGTACCAAACGTACTTAAATAAACAAATACCTGGTCTTACATTCATTTCCTTTACTCCCTTTTTATTTTAACTTTCTTAATTAGAAAAATTCTACTAAAATGGCTTCAATTGAAGCACCCGCATCGGTACACTATCATACAGTATCACCCATAATATTTGTTTCTGTGTCTCACCTTGTATTCCCTTAGCAGGCAGGCCACCAGCAAATGTTTTATAAGGACCATAATTTCGCTGGAGAATTTCAGAGATTTTATGGCGATGGCGATGGGGATGGCGATGCCAGTGGCGGTGGCGGTGGCATTGGTGAAATTTTGTTTGTTAGGATTTTCAATGCGCATTCCCATTTCGAG
Source organism: Drosophila pectinifera (assembly GCA_008042775.1). Lineage (NCBI taxonomy): Eukaryota > Metazoa > Arthropoda > Insecta > Diptera > Drosophilidae > Drosophila > Drosophila pectinifera. The sequence goes on along the minus strand of VNKC01001588.1, from coordinate 149,543 downwards.
CGGACGTCGGCGGCGTAGTCAACGTTGTCCCAAAAGGTGTTAAAGCGACACGGCCATGGAACAACATAGCCAGAGGGGTGATGATGGCGGAAAGCATAAGAAAAAGTTGAAAACCAGGTGGAACGAGACATGGCCAGAGGACGGCATAGAGAGAGGATGGAATGCAACCGGGAAAATGGCGATGTTGGCACTTGGCACTCGAAATTTGTGTTTGGCTGTTGCTTCTTGCATTATTTATTGAATATTTGCGTGTTTCCGGAATTGTTTGGGAGTTTCCCGCTCTCGTTCGCTAGCCATGGAAATTTATGTCGGACCGGAAACAAGCCGGGCAAAAGTAATTATAACCGCGGCTAGGATAGTTCGAAGTGTCTTAGAAATCTCCGTTTCTCATACTCGAAGTACTCGTCGCACTTATACTTTAAAATATAGCATCAAAATATTTATTTAAAAGCAAGGCTGACTTACCCGGGAAAGACACGCGAGTTCAATTCATCGAAGGAAATCGAATTCGCGTGATCGCCATAAATTAAATTGCCGTTCTGAAATACACGTAAATTATTTTGCGGGCAGGCGAGAAGTGCATTCAAGGCATCGAGCATACGACTGGGCGCACTAAAAGCAGAGAAAAACCAATGAAAATACATCAGCGCACATGACTCATACAGTGAGGTAAATACAAATAAAGCTGGCCGTAGAAAGAATTTACTGAAAGTGAGTTCCACCATTGTATTGGGTTGGTTTGTATTTATGGTAGTGTGGCTCAAATGCAATGAAAAGGAACTCATATGCAGTAACTTTTATAAACGCGATTCTTTGCGTTTTTTGTATTTCTTTTTTCGTTACATAAATAAATAGTAAATACTGCAAAGAAGCCCTTGTGAAGGCCAAGGATAATTACTTAAAACGGCCTTAGAATGGCACTAAAACTGATAGAAGGGCCATATACTTGAAAGGATCACGAGATCTAAGAAATTCCCATCTTCTTCGCACTATTAACTTATACAGTTTTTCCTTTGATAGCCAATAAGCCAATACTTAAACAATATGTATTACACATATAAATATTCGAGGATATCATTATATGCAGAACAGAACATAAATCCCTCATGGCTTAAATAACAATTAAAAGGTTTGTAAAAAGTTATTAACTGCGGAACCTATTATTTCCAATATAGAATCCACCTCCGAAAAGTGTGATTATCGACCTGGATTCTACTTGATTTACTGAGGAGAGCAAATAATTTCGTCACGTAGTGTACTTATGAATAATACTATTAAAACTGATGTTTATACATATGCGAAATACGGAAGATGCTGGCGCCTGAAACAAAGGCAAAAGAAATGGCAGAAATTTGCGAGAGGCCGTGGGAGGCAGCACGAGCCGAAAAAAGCGGGGAGGGGAGCAATGGAGCAGGGGAGCAGGGGAGGCGGACCGGCGTAGCAGGCGGTAAGCCGGAATGAAAGCGCAAGCAAATTGAATTTTGTGCACGGATGCACGCATGACTTGAAACAGCGGGCCGCAAATAAACGAATGAGTGTAGCGGGGCTGGAATTGGGATTGCAATTGAAGTGGACCACTACCCACAGCCCAGGACCCGGACTCTCGGGTCTCCGGGGTCCAGGGTCCGCACTATACAGGGTCCTGCCTGCCGTACAATAAAGCAGCGGAGGACTACAGAGGTCAGGCGCAAAAAAACACTGCACTGAAGCAGAAGGAGTGGCAAACAGTAACCGAAAGTGTTGGAATTATGAAGCACGACAGGACACGCAAATGGAGCAGATTGAAATTTATGACTCGGTGTTCGTGCCAAAGGAGCGGCCTCTGCTGCTGTCTGTCCGGCAGCCTGCTCCGTGCCCGGACTCCCTGATACCGGCTCATTGTGCGGCGCACGGGGGTCGATGACATACCCGGAGAACAGGTCCAGCGGACAGTAGTGGCCCAAACGTTTGATTTTCCCATTGTGCAGCTGTCGAAAGGAGTGAATGAAAAACTAAATCGACCTTCGTTATCGCCACTCTCCCACTCACCTTCAGCAGCTGCATGCTGCAATAGCGACACCAGCACTTGTCCGGATCCGTCAGCTTCTCCTCTGGATGACGCTCCTCTTCCCCGCTGTCTCTGGTTGGCTTTGTCTCTGCTCCTGCCGGCATTAAATCAAATAAATCGTTGACATCACTTGCCAACTGGAGCCAGCCTTGTTTGGGTTTTATTTCGATGGCATATGTATCGCCCAGACGACGGACACCTCCTCTCCTGTCCGGCTCCTTGGCCCCGACTGCTCCGGTTCCATCTCCTGTTGTGCCCTGTGCCTGCAAAATTATATCGTTTCGCTTATTTGCTCTCGCTCCTTCACACTGTCCCCGGGAGTAAATGGAGTAAAAGGAGTAAAAGGTGCCGGCATGTCCTGCCATGAAATATTATGCCTGCCGTGTACCGCGAACTTTTGGCCCGGCGTTGATGCCATTTTGACTTGAAAATGCAGCGACGAGCGCAGCGCGAAAAAACACCATGAATAAAGCTGCCATGGGTTCGGATGGGTCGGGACTGGGGGTCAGGTTATCGCTGCTCCTGTTGCAGTTGCTGTTGGTGTTGGTGTTGGTGTGGCTGCCGCTGCTGTTGGTGTTGCTGCCGCCGGTGTGACATAAAACAAAAGTTGCCGCGCTGATTGCATGATGAGTTATGGAGCCAACGGTCGGCAGGCACGGCACGGCGGGTTTCTCCGCTCGCGCTTCCCAACTTGAAATTGAAAATTAACATTTAAAGCCGCAATTAAAAGGTTTTTCCAGCAGCGCTTACCTTTTCCCCATTTTCCTGCCCGCCATCCGCTCTCCGGCGGCACACAATATGGCGTTAGTTATGGCCACGTTCCGTATACGTATATGCCTCTCAATGGCTTTCTCCCGCTTCCGCTCCAGCTCCCGCTCCCGCTCGCTGTTTGTTTCCTTTGCTGGCAATTTTATTTCGGTCAATGCTTTGGCACCAAAGCCATAAATTCAATATGTACCCACCGAGCACGGCGAACAAATAGCCAAAAAATGGCAAAAAACGGCGGACGGGGAATGATCGAACCGGAGAGTACCCTGAAGCGGGGGGGAGGCCTTCTCAGGGGGGACCCCCATGTGTGCCCTCGGCCGGCTAAGCTACCCGCCGGCTGTCCGATTCCGTGGACGTAGGGCATATAATAAAAGTTGCAGCTATGGCGGCACTTTCAAAGCAATTTCGGGATCTTTTATAACCGCACAAGCCCAAACCAAACGGAACGAATCGAAACGGCCAGCGGTGTTTGGCGGGCTAGTTGGATTGGCGGTGTATTGGCGGGTGGAGTGGGGCAAGGTTGCGAGTGGCACCAACAAAGTGTTTACACTGTTGCCCACTTTAATTCAAAACAAAGAACCGTTGATTTATGGGCCTTGGCCAGGGTTTAGCTCCGAATTTGGCTGCCGGGGTGGCATCCATCCGTGGGTATGTTAGCCGGATGCCTCGGCACAAAGGCAAACTAAACCGCAGCAGGAACAGGAGCAGGAGCAGGAGCAGAAGCCGGCACAGCTAACGTGTCCAGCACATATGGCCAAAAATGCCAATATTGTCCTTGTACAAAATACACAATTTATTTGGACAGCGGCAGCCAACACGACTCCGGCCGAAACAGCAGCATCAGCATCCAGCATCCAGTTCCAAGAGCGGCAGCAGGAGCAGATGACGACGACCAACTCACCTGTAAATTGGCAAGTAAAACATCGAACGTGGCAGGCAATTGGGTCACATCTGGCAGCAGCAGGCCGAATGGCCCCACAAATTCCTTATCCAGACGCGAAACTGCAACGGGCGGAAAACAGGCGGAGTGAAAAGCGGGAAAGTCAGGGAAAGATGGTAAAGGGAAAAGGGAGAGCCGAATGAATGTAAAGTGCAAGCGCCAGCATCCGGCGATTATTGATATATAGACGCCGCTGGGTTAGACTGTGCCGGTGAATGATAAATCGCTGGCCAGCGCTATGCATGTACCGGGCAGCCGCCTGTTGCTGGCTGCCGGGCATAAACCCGATTTTGATATATGGCCACGACTATGACGTTCGCCACTAATCAGTCCCATGTGGACGGGCGGACGACGCTGAGAGCTGGGAGCTGGGAGCTGGGAGCCGGTAACTGGAAACTAGAGCAAAGGAGCAGCAAAACAGCCCCGAACCTGGATCCTGCGCATCGTAAACGTCAGTGAAAGGGACTGGCCTGGGACGGAGCTCTAAAATGCTCGTTTATGATTGATTGCAGTGCCTCTAAAAGGCCTTGGACAGTGGCCAGGACGACGCGGGTCGCAGGTCGAGGATGTGGCAGTTTCAGCGGCAAAGGCAAAGGCCAACGGAAGGCACTGCAGCGAAAGCTGATCAAATACTAAATTGTTGCCCCAACAGCCACAGTGGCTACTACACAGAGATACTACCCTTCTTAGTAGTATCTAGTCCTTACTGTGCAAATACGCAAATCTATATAAGTTACTTAGTTTTATGTAAAAGTAAAAGCTAGTAAACAATACTATTATTCTAATAAACGGACTGTAAAAAACAACGTAAAGCAAATCATTTTAAGAAGGTCAAAATCCAGTCCAGGACGTGGAGTTCTCACCAGATCAAGATTTAATATGTTATTGTTGAGTTTGGATAGTTCTTTTTGCCCGCAGTGCACTTACCCGGTCTGTGGGCGCGTATGTGCTCGTTTATCCAGAATCTATCGTCTTCCTTTGGTATGGCAACAATATCCGCTCCGCAGACAAACTCATTTCCTAATAGACGGCGCATTATCCCGATATAAGCCATAAAATCCGGCATTGTCAAGTCGCCAGCTGGAGATGGAGGAGATCGACCAGCAGCAGCATCAGCATCAGCAGCACGAGGGAGCATGGAAGAAATGTGGATAAATGAAATAAACACATTTGATGCAATAGCCAAAAGATGCACAAAGATAGAGAGGTTCCCGTGGGGAGATGGGGGCCAGGGCAAAGGGCAACCGGCGAGGAGAAAAGGAAGTGTGTGGGCAGTGGTGGCTGGAAATCCAGCCAAGCGGGCAATAACCAAAGCACAATACTCAAATTGGCTGGGAGCTGGGAGATGGAGCAGCAGCTTGTCTGGGTGTTTGAAGTTGCACGCAACCATTTCCTGTCCAACAAAAAAGGAAAATGTCGGTTGCCGTACATCCAGCTAACAATAACAGGCGGCCCTTGCACGTAAAGAAAAATCTATAGAAGTTCAGACTACCTAAAATGATGAATGTATGCTGAAGTTTCAAAGTATATCTACCCGATTATATGGTAGAAAAATCGAAGATCTAACAATATTGAGTTTGGTGTAAAACATATGAACAAACTTTTCAAATTAAGGCTCTATAAGTCCAACTAGGTCACAGAGTTTCTAATAATAATATAATAAATTCCCTAACTCAAAGTTTGGTTTGAGTTATGGAAGTCTGTCGCTCATCAATTACATATTGGTTAGATAACAGAATAAAAACGATTTTTATTCCATTAAAATAATATGTTTTTATCTCAATGTAGGCACATTCGTACGAACCTTTTTCATGCCCGGCTCCAGCGGATGAGTCGCTCTGCCCTTCCGGCCGACCAAGCTCTGCCTGCTCATTCCGCAGTCTGCTGGATATCATTTTTGGCAAACGTAAAACTTTTTTAAATTGCGGCAAGGCGAGCACCAAATTTGCATTACCCTCCGCCCGATAGATCAACTCAATTTGGCGCAGTTCCATCGCCGCGGGCAGATCCAGCAGGGCGTGCAGATTCTTGGCCGGCTGATGTGGCTGTGGCTGGAACTGGAGCTCCGGCACCGGCCCCGGCACCGGCTCCGGCTCTGGCTCTGGCTCTGGCTTTTGCCCGGGGGCTGAGGACTCTCCTACAGCTGTCATGGCTTATGCGCGGGTGTTTTTGGTTCGCTGCCGTCGGTTCGGTGCTCTGCCGCTGTCAAAAAGCAACTGGCGCCCTCGAGAGCCGCCCCTCCTGGCCTGCTATCTGCACGGCTGTCCTCTGACCCCTCCTCGGTCTGCGGCGCGCCAGTGTTGATGATTGCCGATTGTGGCTTGTTGTGGTTGAGTTTGCGGCTTTACTATTGTTATTGTTTCTGCTGCCGCTGTGGCTGCGACTGCGACGGCTGTTGGTCCTGTCGTGGGCACATTTACGTACATTTATTGACCGGCGATAAGATGCTGCAGCCAGGAAGTCGTCGCCGGCCAGCTGCCCAGGTCACTCGGAGCTGAAAGAGGTGGCATAAGAATTGAGTTTGCGCTTAAATGGTTTCAGGAGCAATGCTGCACAATTTACAGGAATGCTTTAAGCTATTTAACCTCAAAGGAGGTCTTATTAATTGGTTTACTCTTCAGTCACACGTTATCTGTTTCCTTAATTTCTGTTTATACAGAGACATCCCCTTCCATTATGTACACTTACTTATTATGTTTTTGAATCGACAAAATATTCGTTTGTTAAAGACTAAATAATGCAATTGAATTACTGTCTTCAAGGAATAATGTTTTATGTATATTTGCTTAGTCTCTCAGCTGTATTTAACTAAAAACCACACGGCCTTAATGCAATTAAAGCTGGATAGTTAGCATACTAAACCAAATTATATATTGAAAAAGTCAACACCTCCAGGCGACAAGTGAACTTTTACCTGGACATTCTAAATTGATTTGGGACGTTTTGACTTTTAATTCATTTTGCCAAAAGCAGAAAGTTGAATTATCCATGAAGAAACGCTTATTTACTTTCAAAGGAAGAAAACAAATATTTATACCCTTTGGCTAACACAAATTGGTGTCAATATTTCAAGTTATTTATTTATTGGCAGGATAAGTGTTGAGAAGCTCATCGACTAAATGGTAAGGTTCGATATAGACCGCTTGTAAGTAGTTTGACCTGTTTGTGGTAGGGATAGTAAAGGTCAAGGACCCAGAGATGACCTTTCTCAGACAGATTTCTCTATAACAGGTCCTACGATCCTAAATAAAATATAATAATTTACTAAGATGACATATGCGACCTAAAGATTTAATTGTAATAGATCTGTTGACTTTTTGTAACTCTTCTTAAATAAGAAAAGGAGCTGAAGAAAAACCTGGAAAGACGTCGGTAAACACTTTATCACTTTGCATTGAGGATGCAGGCGAATCCTTCTAATCTTGTGAACTCCAGAGTCTAGAGATGGCCCAGATCCATGGCTAATCTTCGACTTAATCTTCAGATACAAGACAACTTTCTCGGCAATTTAAACAGGTCGTTCTAAAAGAAACTGTGGTCTGACTTAAATACTATCAGCTAGAGAAAGAACTTTATTTACTAGTAACTGAAATTCAGAGACTAGGTTTTTAAGAATCAATCGGAGGACGGACACGGCTGGATCTGCAGTCCTGGTGATGCTGATGTAGAATATAAGGTGGGGTTGGTTGCCCTGCCTGCGTTGCAGACACACAAGCGCCAGATCCAAATTATATTACTCTGTATACAAACAAAATCAGCAGTTTATTATTGTTTTCCAGATAGGTTTATATAGGTTTTTATCCTATATAAAAAGATCACAAAATAACTAGTTTTAAGTCATCAATCTGTTGTTTATGGGGACTTAAAACCGGCTTTGCGAACCAGACATACCTTTGTTGTTTATTCGATTTATCCCAAGTCGATGGTTTCGGTGACTCACTCTTAAGAAAGACAGACTTGTAATTAGGTGCACGCTTTTCGAGACTTCAAAGCTTAATGTAAATCACAAAAAAGGTTCCAGTTTCAAATTGCAAATAAAATTTGTTTATTCGAACAGCTGATCGTTGAGATCAGCATGTACAGTGTGTACACACCAGCGTCGGAATATACTAATGGCGAAATCTAGTATTTTTCCGCAGTGCGACCTCTTGCCCGATTGCGCGCCAAGTTTCAAAATAACAACACAAATAATAGATATTTGTTTAAGATTTTTATTTTCTATTGGGCATTCTTTTAGTTCTTGCGTATGTATTGAGAGCGATCCGTCTGAATCAGAGTGTGGCCGCCAGCGTTCAGGACCTGGGTACCTGAGAGAGTAAACAAAATGTCAAGCTGATAAGGAAAAGCCGCCTTTGTACTCGATTTGCGTTACTCACCAGCCTCAGCCGTCGTCAGAGCCGCAATCAGCGCAAAGAAAAAGCCGCAGATCTTCAGGCAGTTCATGTTTACAGCGTAAAATCGGATTCTACTTTGACTAGCCTTCTGTGGGATCGGAGCTTATATACCCGTCTCCGCCTCTGGACTCGTTGCATGCAGCCTCGGGAGCTGCTGTAAATCCGGAATTTCCAATACAAGTGAAATACCCCAGGGTCTCGATCGGGGTGGAATCTGAGCTGATAATGCGAGTGTAGCTGATAAGTGTGCAAGCTTTTCATTAAGCCGAGCACGTGACGTCTGAAGCTTGGCTACCTGAGACTTTGCTGCTTACCCTACTATAAGTAAGCTTACTAAACTTACTTACTTTACTAAACCCTTTATAGTTATGAATACTTGGATATTATTAATATATTATATATAATATAATAATATATATTAATATCATTCGTTAAAACTTTCAAAAAAATGAAAAGGTTTCAATAATATTAATAAGGATATACCGAATTCCAATAATAAGAATTTCCGTGGAAATACCTAGGAAATACCTACATCTAATTTAAATATTATATTTATTTCTTTGCAGGGTATTTGAATTTTGAACACAAGAATTTAAAGTTTTTTAATATATTTATTCAGATCTAGTTTACATATCAAGTAAATTTATGAACTAGCGAGTGTTGTATATCTGACCCTTATTTTATTTGATTTATTATATCTGCTATAGGAACCATTACGAAAAAAAGTATTGTGTTATCTATCAGAGTATACACATATATGATGAAAGTTTGTTACCCTTCACATAATATTATAAATAATATATTATTATATGCTGAAGGTATTATAATTTTATCCTGTCCTATAAAGTATATAGTGAACGAACCATGTCCGTCTTTCCCTTAATTATTAGTTAATAATTGATAAAAATCGTTGATTATAAATTAGACCATTTTTCGGGATCTACTCCGAGATATGGTCATTTTTACGATATCAAAATTATCTAAAAATGAGATGATAATCAAATTAATAGGAACATCGACGTTCTTACGATTTTAAAATACCTATGTCTTGTATCTGTCATTGCAAACTGCAAGGGTATACAATTACCTGATTATAAAATATATATACGATAAACTTTGTCTATAGGGTTAAATTTGTATATATTTATATAATAAGTATATAATATTTTAGTTTAAATTTATATATTTTTTTATAATAAATATATAATTTTTTAGTTTAAATTTATATATATTTATATAATATTTTAGTTTATTTATAAATGTATCTCTATAGACAAAGTTTGTGTCTACCCCTTAATTTTGTATTAAAGTGATAACAGATTAATGCCTATAAAATTAATTATTGCTACAACTTTGCATTTACTTCTATTTCTAGCCAAAGGGGCTTGCACTTTTTAATTTATTTTACTATTTCTGGATAATGCATTTTCGTTTCTTAGAATATACTGACGTTTATTGCTTTTAACTTTCTTGTGTTTTTCCAACTATAAACCAGTGACGTTGCTTATGGCATGGACTAAAGCTTTGTTTTAAATGATTTGTTTACAGACACGCAAAGAGTTAATTAAGAATTCGAAATGGCGATGTTGTGGGGGCTTAGCACCTCCCGACGGCCTTTTCCAGAGAAACTCCAGGTGCGGACAGGTGAATGTGGCCACACAACTGGATTGCATACTGCGCTGTTGCCCAGTTCCAGTTATTCTAATGGTCGTTTGGCGTCGTGTGCACATACTCGAATGCCGATAACCAGCATTAATTGAATTGCGTAGAAACCCAGACAGGTTCTCCGTTCACCCGAACCGCATCAAGTCGCATCAACAACAGTCGAATCTCTGACTGACGAGTGAAGAGATTACGCCGATCTTTTAACCTGTGTATTCCCCGTGTGGAATTGCCCAGGTCTCCCCGTTCGCCCAGCTATAAAAGCGCTCCCGATCCTCAGTGGGGCATCAGTAACTCAGTCGTTCCCCAAAGACACTCAACAACCACAAACCACTAACCACCAACATGAAGATCTTCCAAGCCGCCGCCCTTCTCCTGGCCATGTTCGCTTCCCTGGCCGCCGCCTCCCCCGCTCCCGAACGTAAGTTTAAATTACTTTACTATAAGTTCCCATAAATTACTACAATGCATAAATTGTTTATCTTCACAGCTGGAACCGTGCTGATCCAGACCGACAACGCCCAGTACATTCGCACCGGTTAGGTCTTCAAGCAGATTACCTTTCTATGAATTCCTTTTGATTTCCAAATATAAATAATTAAATGTACAAACTGTGTATTATTCTCTAATGGCCGCATTTAAATTAGTAATAGCTAAACCAGAAGTTAATCATTAACAGAAAGTCAAAGTAGTCACTGTCTGCTGGAAAAATCACTCTCTCGCATATATCTTGTTTAATTAAAACAAATAATCTGACAAGTACTATAAATTAAAGCCTAGAATACTCATTTAGTAATTACTAACAAGATCTACCAACATACTCTTGTTGAGTTGAATGAGCTCTACATCACTGCGATTTTTTAAGTAAGAAATAGGAAAGCCGAAGTTCGTATACCCTTGCAGTTAGTCTCATTGCCAAAAGCTATAGCCGATCAGGTTCGATGAAATGAATCATATTCTCATTAGCGGGGCATAATATATATAAAAATATATATATAATATATATATAAACTGACCGATTGCTGCAGACGCACGAATATGGCTCCGTCTGTCTGTCAACTTATACATATTATTATCTGTGAAAATCAGCAAAACACACTGTTTTTTTTTAATTTTTAATGAATTAATTAAAACAAATAACTAATAAGTACTATAAATTTAAAGCCTAGAATACTCATTTAATAATTACTAACAAGATTTACCACATACTCTTGTTAAGTTGAATGAGCTTTGCATCACTGCGATTTTTTAGTAAAAAATAGGAAAGCCGACATTCTTATACCCTTGCAGTTATTAATTTGATGGAACCGCTCCTATTGCCAAAAGATATAGCTGATCAGGTTCGATGAAATGAAATCAAATGAAATCAGGGGTGCATAATATATATATATACATAAAACAATATGTATAAACTAACCGATTGCTGCCGACAGACGTACGCATATGGGACCGTCTGTCCGTCAATTTATACATATTAGTATCTGTGAAAATCAGCAAGACACATACAATACTTATCTCGAATATATATACTTAATAAGATTGGAGATGTATTTACATTTGACTGACTTTTCACCTTTTACATCTCCGATCTTATTAAGTATATATATTCGAGATAAGTATTGTATGTGTGTCTTGCTGATTTTCACAAAAAAAAAGCTATGTAACTTCTCCAGAATATAATATAATTGATATAATATTATAATAGTAATAGTAATTTAATAGTTTATACATTTATAAACTCAAATCACACATTTATTAATCGACGATAAATTACAACCAAGTTGATATTAAATATTTATACACTTTTCAAATGTATAAATATGTAACTTTTCCGGAACATAATAATATATAATAGTAATAGTAATTTAATAGTATATAGATTTATAAACGCAAATCACATTTCCTAAATGGCGATAAATTACAACCAAGTTGATATTAAAGGGAAATATGTTAAATGAATTAAATTAGGAAATGTGAGTAGAGAATATGCATAAACAAAGCTCATTGATTTGGCCATTGAAATCGAATGGTAATTTGTTGCATTATTGGCTTTATTTTGCAATTATTGCTCAATCACAGCTTACCCTATTTCAGCTTTGGCTGCAAATACTTGGAATTACTTGGCTAATGTAAGCAAATCGACAGGGAATCTGTGTTTAATTAAAAACCCGGCCCAATTTAGCACAAGTCCGGGCAATTGTCCGTCTTGATTTATTTACGTCCAGGCCTGATTGATGGCCAATCCCCACTAAATTCGCACTCATCGCCATCGCCCCAGTCTAGACATGTGTCTACTATATGTACAACTTGTATTCGCATCTAAATGGAAATTGTTTGAAGCTTGTTTTAATTGTTTGACTTGCAAACTGCTGCCGGCAAGGCGGGGAGATGGGTGCTGGTGGGATTGGAGTGCGTGGGACTGTCTGGGTGGCACCATTGCGATTGGGACTGGAGCTGTGGCCACTCGGAAACGACAACCACAGCCGCGTCCATATTTATATATGCAGGGGAAGCCGGGCAAAACTTTAAACAATTTCCCAAGCGAAAACTATTCGGTCGTCCTGTTTGGGGCTCGGCTTTAGTTACAGATCCAGCTTCAGCTTCAGCTCCTTTGTTTCACTTCCGGCGCCTGTATATGGTTCGTTACATCAACAATTATTTTAAACTTTCGCCGCAAATATTTCCTTCGCTGGTTTTACGCCTGAAATAAATCGTAATAGGAGTTGCCGGTTCGCTGCTCCAAATGTCTGCCGGCGGCAAGGTGGGGATGGGGCTGGATGGGGCAGGATACTCCGCACTCGAATATTTTCTTGGCCGCCCGGACCCCTGGTCTCCCGGCTAATCCTTTTGATATCCGTGCGAAGGAATTCCCAGGGCCAGGAACAATTTGTGCCGCGTTTGAAGTGGCCAACTATGCCGCCCCCAGCCTGCTCCTTCTGCGGTGGCTGGGGGTGCTGGCCAAGTCAATAACCGAATGCCGGGCTTCCTGCAGCTGGAATTCTCCGATTTGCTCCTGGCCAACGTCAGCTGCCCGTTCCTGTTGCCTGATCCCGTATTCAAAGCGATTTTGAGCGCAACTTTTAAGCCAATCAGTACTCGATTTCCCCTATTGCGCTGAGGGCGTTTATTGAAAATTAATTTCGACAATTTTCACAACTGTTTTAGCCCTTGCAGCTCCCAGGCATTTCCAGATTTTTCCACCAGCCCGAGCGAAATGAACAAATTCCCCAGCTGGGCTGGAGGACCTGCACTTTGACTTTTTGCCTGGCTGCACCTGCAGACAGTCGGCCAAATAGGCAAATAGTTGGCCGGCAACCAAACTCAAAGGCTGACAGACTGCCGATGGCGTGCGAATCACTAATCGAAATTCTCAGCTGCTCCTCCAGGATGGGGAGTCCTCGGGACGAGCTCACCGCACTTCCATGCACGTCGCACAGCCGAACGTTGAACGTTGAAGTTTCAACTTTGCAACGCAGTGATTGCACTGCCGGAGTGGCAGCTTTATGTCGGACACGTCTGCAGCGGTTCTTTAAGCCATCTTCCACAATTGTGACGCATAGTAACTATTCGGTCCTGCGACATTGGATTCCGAGTTAAGATATGATGGCAAAATAAAGTTCGCAGAACAAGCTAACCAAAACTATATCAAATTACCCAAGCTCTTTAATATCGGTTTCTCCGATTTTCCTCCAGTTCTAATTCTATGACGCACAAAACCAAATTTTGAGGGAAATCCAAATCCTGCATTATATCCCCTTTAATTTGGTTTAATGCACCCATAAAATATTCTTAAGATAGTGTACTTTTTAATTTCATAAAGGTTGTTTAATTATGATTAACCCACATCAAAGTAAAATTAAAAATTACACGTTACGTTAATAACAAGTAGCAAAGCTACATTGGAGTGCTGCCGACTGTAGGATACCCGGTACCCAAAGCATTGTGGGCAAAATTAAGAGGCACATGGACATGGCTAATAGACTTTCTCTAATTATATGAAAAACTTGACATATGTTAGCAAATGAAGAAAAATGTTGCTAGGAACATGTTGAGCAACACCAAAAAAAGACTTAAGTTGCTAGGAACATGTTAGGTACACACAGATGTAGATGTTGCAGAAGTTTAGCATTTACAGAAACTTATTTTTTAACAACTCTCATGTTTATCATTCGATTTCAGACGGACGGACGGAAATACGGACATTGCTAAGTCGGCTGGTGATGCTGATTAAGAATATATATACTGTATGGGGACAGAGAGATGTCTCTTTTTGCTCATTACATACATTCTCGATTGCCACTGAGTTATAATACCCTTGTACAATCTGGGTACCAATTAAAAAAATTAAGTATTTACAGATGCATATACATTTCCCCGATTGATATTCGGGGAATTATTTCCCCGGCAAAGTTCAATTGTCAATTAAACGCATTTAAACATTTAGTGCACTTTTCTGTAATTAAAATACATTAATTATATTAAAGTCCTTAGGACGCATCTCAGGAATGGAACTGCACAGAGCGACTGCCCAAGGACCGCTCAGGTCGCGCGTTGCTCGTGATCCTGCTCCCGTTCCTGCCGCACAGGGCTGCGAACTCGGCCGCCTGCTGAGGACGGACGCTGAAGAGCTGAGGGTCTATCAGCCAGGTGGCGGGCAGCTCCTCCTGGCCGTTGTCATAGGAGCCCTGGTAGGTGTAGTAGCCCCTGTCGAAGGTGCGGAGAAGGGACCCCAGGTCGAAGGGCGGCAGCTCAATCGAAGATCCCGGCCGGTGGATCCACTTCAGGTTCTCGGTGATTTGCCGGAGGGGGCCATTCTTGCAGGGAGTCAGCAGGAACAGGTAGCTGAGGGCCAGGTACTTGAAGGTGCCCCTTTGCTGGGGACATCGGTGTAGGACCTGCATCTCCAGGCAAAACTGGTGTCCGTCTATCGAGTGTTCGGGTTTCCTGTCGCCCCACTTGAAGATTGCCTCCACGAATTGGTATCGGCCGCCCAGCTCGCCTCCGCTCAGGTGGGGCTCCGAGTTCAGAGCGCAGCATATTCGCAGGACGACCGTGCTTCCATTGTTCTCCAGGAGCACGGCTAAGGGCGGCTCGTCGTAGTGTGTCCACACCAGAGGCAGCTCCAGATTCCGCCGGCACGCCCCGCTGCTCGCAATGTGAACTGGCGACGGATAGCGCCTCAGCTTCGCTCTGATCCTTCTGTTGGCCACCGTCCGCTCCAGTTCGTGGAAGACCGCCCAGCCGGACTGCACGTTCAGGATGAAGGCCACTGCCATCGTACCGCTGATCATTAGCATCACGAGCCGGGACTCCTCGGCTAGTCCCATTACCCGGCCGAAGTAATCCATGAACGTCTCCCAGCACAGTTGAATCACTGACAGCAACATGGTTTTTTGAGTTGGCCTTTTTCCTGGCACCAGGAAGGGAGCAAGCTGCAGGAGGCAGGGGATTAAAGTTTATATATTATTCTAGGGCAGAGCTGCTCACACACTGACCCCGAGGGCCCCGAGACAGTCGGGTTTTTTACACGAGTATCGCACGAAGCCTGCCGAAGCTGACCTGATGAGTTCCATAATATATACGGGGAAATTCAATGTATTTCTTTTGTTACTAATAATAATAATAAAAATAAAAACTGGGAAGATTTGGAGGAGTATTTCCAGGAGGCCAGCAAAGAAAGTCACGGTTATTAATAAAATTGGCTTTTCTAGATATATTTACATCTTTAAGACACTCAAGAAGCAATGCAGAACATTGAGAAAACTTGCATAAATAATCCCGATTTATTGCTCTTTTATAACTATCGGATTTTGGTTGGCCAAGTCACGAAATGCTGGCCTAATTAAGTACCTTTGCTTACAAGGAACCAAGCCCCGGGTAAACACGCGCCCGTGTTCCTGTGAGCACAGAACACTCAAAGGACTCCAAAGGGTAAGTGATCGGGATTCAGCCGCACTGTGCTTGGCCAACGCATAGCTGAGCCATTCAATTAGCCGGCTCATTGCTCATTGCTCGGAGAGCTCTCGACTAATTACCCAACAACGAGCTCGGGCCGGACCCAGTCCGTCACTTTGAGAGATGAATTTTGGGCATGAGCATAATCTAATCAAAACGGCGAGTGCAAGGCGAGTCAGGTGCAGTATTCCGATATTGAATTGGCTGCTACTCTCGAGTGGCTTGCAAATGACGGCCGATAGCCACTCGAAGGGCCACCGACTTGGCCGGACTCTGGCCAAATTATTAATCTCCAACTGGGCCTCTAACGAGCGTAGGTCAGTTACGGTTCTCGGCACATTTACGACTATTTGTGCTTGCGTCCATGGGCCTGAAGTTTGTTGCTCCAAAGTGAGCCATTTAGGGCACATGAAATTGTGACCCCCACAGGCCATGAATGTGGGATCCTTTGTTTGGCCCGTTGGATGCACTGGAAGCGCTGGGCCATAAAGCAGATAGGCCCAGGACAGGGGACAACAACGATGTCGGTTTATGGGGCTTTGTGCCAGGCCACACACACACACACGCACATCAGCTCGCCGGCGTTTCGGCCCGACTCGAATAAATACCTAGCGCACACAGGAATCCCGTCCTGTGGTCCTGGCCCTGGTCCTGGCTGTGGGCCCCGCACCCGGCCCTATCCCTGCATCCCGACTCCTAAAGTTCTCGGCGCGTGCTTCATAAAATAGTCATAATGCATGTTTTTATGAAATATGAAGTGGCCGAAAGTTGCTGGCCAAGCAGAGCCCAGGTTCCGCACCTCTGGTGCCTGGCCTATCTGGTGCATAAGCCAAAACCAAAATGTAAATATTTTGCCATGTAATTATTTGTACACAGGACTCGAATCCATCTCTTTACCAGGGTCTGTGTGTGTGTTTATGCCGGGTCTTAAATGTATTAGTGAGCCCATTAAAAGTTGCCAAGTCGCCCGGGAGAGAAGACCAAAGAAGTGAAATTGCATTGGGATTTTGGTCTTGGCTTCCATAAAATAATCATCTATTGCCAGCGGCAGAGCGTTCGCCAGAAGGATTTAAGGACTCGTATGCTTAAAAATTCCTGGCTGACTTTGCAGCTATTAAAAGCGGCGTTCGGTTAATTTCAGAGAAATGTTTGTGACTCTTTAAGGACCTGCAGACCCCAGACGAATTTCCCCGAATTATCATTAATGTGATTTTACTTTAGGCAATGGCAGATTCTAAAAACACATACATATATATGTGCATGCTCTGAGATCTTTTTAGATATTGTTCTTTGGTCTATATCTGTTCAAATATATATTTAATAAATATACATATAATATTAATATAATTTCCCCGACTTTCGCCAATGTAACTTTACTTTAGGCAATGGCAGAATCTAAAAACATATGTATGTACATGCTCTGCGATCTTTTTAGGTATTATTCTTTAGTCTACATCTGTTCAAATATATATATAATAAATAAATATATAATATTAATATAATTTTCCCGAATTTCGTCAATGTAATTGTATCTTAGGCAATGGCAGATTCTACGAACATATATACATATGTACATGTTCTACGATCTTTTTAGGTATTGTTCACTGGTCTACATCTGTTCAAATATATATATAATAAATATATATATAATATTTATATAATTTCCCCGAATTTCGTCAATGAGATTGTAATTTAGGCAATGGCAGATTCTAAAAACATCTTGTTCTTTAGTCTACATCTGATCAAATATACATATGTATATTCAATTTATGAAGAGAATAGCCGTTGACTAGTGCGGTGCACATCTAAATAACTATAAATTAAAAACATTTATTTTATCAGCAGCAGTAAATTGGGCCTAGTCATGATTGACATATAGAAAATATGAGCATTTAAAGCCCCAGAGATGGGGCTCTAAATAACATTCGATTTACTGCCCCAAGGGATTAAAAGCTTTTCCTGGCAGGACAATTTAATTGAAATGCAAACATTAAAGTCGCCCCTTCATATTTTAAAAATTCCTATGCTCTATACTCTAACTCCTCTATTAGTGGATAAAATGTAGCATTTTTGTTTGTTGTGGTTACAGGTGAAGTTCCTTACCAAAAGGACGCAGGAGGCAACCGACTCTTTGCGATTGACAGGCTTATGGGTTTACGGCTAAAACGCTTTTACGGCGGGCTCTGGTCTGTGGGCCACTGTCAATATTAACTGCTGCACAGTAATTAAATTGAGACCCGGGCCGGCACACAAAAATGGGGGGAGCGGTCTGGGGGAGGTGCGGAAGTTATGGCCCGGCGGTGCAGGTTCCATTTATGGCCTCAAAAAGCCTGTCACCAGCACTCGAGGGCTGGGAGCTGCTGCTCGGCCGGTCGGGCGATAACTTTTGACATGGCAGTACACAAATATCGCTGCAACGAGGTGAGTTGACATAAGTAGGAGCATAATAACGAATTTATTGTGCCACTTATTTGCACTCTCCCGGGGAAATGCTCGAGTTTGAGTTGCCGAGTAACTTTTATCGCTGCCGAAACGAAACTTTGCCGGTGGAAGTGGAAGTGGAGCTCGATTTGCGAGCACCGGAAGTTGGAAGTTGGGAGCTGAACTTACTTTCTTTCCTCCGCCAGCGCCTCTTGGGCGGAATTAGCAAATCAATGGGAAATTAGGGAATTCGGGGAGGGATTTTGACTTTTAAGTACAAAACAATTCGAACGAGAAATGAAATAAGTTTTAATTTGATGGCATTCTCCTTGCTAGCCTGAAAAACTGCTCTGATTCACACTCCGTAAGTGTAGCCACTGACTTCCATTTCTAGACCATCTAGTAGACTTGGAAGTAAATTCTAAGGAGTCATGGAAACATGACTTAATACAATATAATATTTGCCAGTGTAATATATAGCATATATGATGTATATATGATCCAATATCGATGGAACTCTTGTAGGGAAATATTCAGAATAATCAGAAGTTGTGGAGGAATTTCTGACTCTATGAGGCTTGTGTATTCCTGGTCAGCATGATATGACGGGTTTAAACTTTACAAATTCTATTAAGTCTTCATTAAAATCGGTCATCTTATACTTATACTTAACTTATACCAATAGTTATAGTTACTTATAGAGTAAAGTTATAAAATCATTCTACTCTGTGAGTAATTAATTATATTTTATAGGCCTCTGGCTTGCATAAATGTATAGAAATGAAATGATAAAAGTATAATCTCTGTATTTTTAAGTAATTTATATCTAATAAATCATAATTGATATATGCCTTCTGTTTTTTTCCTAGTTCACCTTTTCGGCCATTCGTCCTTGATCCTTGACTGTGGTTTCATTTTGTTTCTAATGAAGTTGGTCTTGCTGCGAGGCTGTCTGTCTGGCGTTTGGTATCCAATTTCGGCTGCTAAGAGTCATTAATCCCGCCTGCCCACTCCCACTGCCAGTCCTAGTCCCGTTCCCATGTCCAGCCCACTCCATGAAATTGCTTGTTTACTTGGTATTATGCAAATTTCAGTGCAATCAGAGAAGTGATGAGGCACTCCCTGCCAACCTGGCAACTGGATATATTCCAGTTGCATTCCGTCGCTGGACCCAACTAAGATCCCCTTAAGTGCTTGCTTTGGTTGGAAATTGAAAAGAAATTATTATAACTTGTATTTGCATTCCGCTGGCCGGACTTCACCGGAGAGCTGGGAAAGGGCTGAGAGGGTTCGGGGCTGGAGCGCCTCCGGCGCAGTTGCTGTGGAAAGTTTTTGGAATTTCGGGCTTTTGGGCCACAAAAGTCACGGCATCGGACCGGAACGGGAAGTGTGTGCAGTGTACGTGCAGTTTAGGGCGGAATTTATTCCCCGCCGCCCGGTTGATAACTGCGATGGATCTGCCTCGTCCTTTTACAGGACTTGTTATTAAAAAACTTTCGCCGAGTGCGTCGCATGTTTGGTTCTACTCGGTTATTTTCCATCTTATTTTCCCTGCTCGCCGGCGAAAGTTAAAGTTCAAAATTAAAAGGATTAGCTTGGGAGGGGAGTGGGTTTGGGGGAGGAGCAACTTTGTAGTCTATTTAATGCTAAGGTTATTTTTCGGCACGCAAATTTTGGGCTTCCAGCTAAGTTTTTTGATTGCAAACTTTCGATGTGACTGCACCGAGTTTCTTGGCAAATGAAGAGGGCGCGCCAACTGCTTGCAAGAGTGGAACTTCCGGTGAGGGAATATCGTGCCTATCGAAAAAAGTTGATTATGATAATCGAAAACAATGTTCTCTCAAGTATTTAAAGATTATTACCTATAAAGTATGATAATAATAAGGAATTAACAAAAGAGTGAGGCTAATAAGGCTTATATTTTAACACTATAGAAAAGAAAACTTTGATAGGATATGTCGATAACAACATTCATTCAAATAAAATCATTATTGTCAGCATAAAATGACAGTCGATAATTGACAATAAGTCAAGCTTATATTAATATATAACAGGGAATATTGTGCCTGTCGAAAAAAGTTGATTAAGATAATCGAAAACCATATTCCTCCAAGTCTTTAAAGATTATTACCTAAAAAGTATGATAATAATAAGGAATTAACAAAAGAGTTAGGGTAATAAGGTTATATTTTAACAATATTAATAGATTTCTGTCATCTTTCAGAAAGGAAAGAAAACTCCGATAGGATATATCGATAACAATATTCATTCAAATAAAATCATTATTGTCAGCATAAAATGACAATCAATAATTGACAATAAGTCAAGCTTATATTAATATATAAGAGGGATTATCATGCCTATCGAAAAAATGTTGATTATGATAATCGAAAACAATATTCCCCCAAGTCTTTAAAGATGATTACCTAAAAAGTATGATAATAATGAGGAATTAACAAAAGAGTCAGGCTAAGAAATAAACAAATAAGTCAAGCATATATTATTATATAAGAGGGCTATTATAAATATTAAGTGATTTAAGCTTTCAGAAAGTAATCATTTAAATAGGAAAAAAATATAAGAATTATCTGCCAAATCAAAAATAGGGTCCGAGTCTAGGTAATTCAAGGACATTTTATTTAATTAAGAGTTAAATATGTTTCGATTTTCCTTCATTTGTTGTGCTTTGGGGGTTAAGTCGATACCATACTCGTGCCATCTCTGCTTCCGGGGGACTCAGGCAGTGTGTTGCACCTTAAGTGGATCTGGAATGATGATTGCCTCTGCCTCCTTCCAAATGAAATCTAATTCAATTTCTAATAATACCCCAAGGAGAGCGGGACATAACTTTGCCAGGACCTGCTTTGTGTTGCTAAAAACTTTTGCTCACTGCGCTTTGCTGCTCTCCATATGTGTGTGTTTTGTTCGAGTTCGAGCTGAGCTCGAAATTGAAAAGCAAACTTGGCCTGCTGTTGAGCCAATAGAAACTGCATTTGTGTACAATGCTTTCGAGCTGTCCAAAGTTCAGGGACAGCCCCCTGTACGGCGCATCAAGCTGTCAACACTCCGCCTTTGACTCGGACTCCGGGATCGGGCGCTTCCTCTGCCGCTCCCCGGCCCTTTGTTGTTGTTTATCGGAGCGCAAAAGTTTTCGTTGGAA
Organism: Drosophila pectinifera; assembly: GCA_008042775.1. Taxonomy (NCBI): domain Eukaryota; kingdom Metazoa; phylum Arthropoda; class Insecta; order Diptera; family Drosophilidae; genus Drosophila; species Drosophila pectinifera. The sequence continues at coordinate 128,196 of VNKC01001588.1, read as the reverse complement.
GCTGCAAAGTTTCGAGAACTTTCCCCTCGAGCCGCAGGAGCCGGAGCAGCACAAACTATTAAAAGTGTATCGACTCATTTGAGCCAGGGCTATTTTTTAAGCCAAGCTTATCGAATTACACGTCAGACACGGTATGGGAAGCAACCAAGTGATAACCGTGTTTATGCTGCTTCAGTATTCTATTTGGGTGTCCTTGCCAGTGCCACTTGGAACACGAGGAAAAAACAGGACAATTAGCCCGATATCGGGAACTGTAGTCCCCTAATTGTACAACTTCGTATTGTGAAAGTAAGTGAAAGTAGGAAGAGCTTACCAGCACTAGGAAATGTGTATTGATACAAAGATGTCATGAATCACAAATTATATTAATAAAGAATATGCAAGAGTAAGCATCAATCTCTCATTATTATTAATAAATATATTGGTTAAATGTCAACAGTTGGTTATCCAATATTAATTAATAAATACATATATTATAATATATTTTTTAATAGTGCTAAGCCCGGGAGAGAGCTAAATTTTTGTACAGTGTGCTGAGATGACTGCAAATCAATGACAGGAATAGGTGCTAGTGCCGGGAGCATGAAGCATTTTGCATGCCAACTAACTGACCCGCCCGACCGACTGAGGCAGTTATGCCAGGACACTACTCCTGCAGTTCGCCGATGACTCCAGACAGTTGCCGGTGGGGAGTCCGGAGAGTGGAGCTGGCTGGTCATGTCAATGGACGCCAAGTGTCCCTGCTACGTGCCTGACATTAAGTATTGCCATTGCCTCTCCGCCGCACTGCCCGTCCCGGCGGCACCACGTCGATTCCCATTTCTTTCTTCCATCTTTTCGCTCGCCACGTTTATTACTCTTGCAAAAATCATGCAAATATCCTGGCCAAAGGACGCCAGTCGGAGCTTATGGCTGATATCGAGCAAGCAAAGTGTCCTCTAATGGTAATGGGTCCTAAATGCGCCGTTCAACCTTGCCAGCTGCTGGAGAGGGCCGTTCGGAAGTGCCAAAGCGAGAATAATGTGTCAAAATATAAAAGGGGTCCGGCGGAGACACTCAAACTGAGTGCCACCAGTGGCGACAGCGAACGTCGGCTGAAAAAGTCCTTCAAGTGCTTGAAACCGATTAAGAGTTAACCGTGGGGACAGTTTTGGCTTATGAGAACAAGGATATCCTGAATTAATTCGTGCTTCTGATGGTGCCATCTAGTCTAACTATTATTGTGTTTTGTTTGTAGGTTAAATAAATGTTTTTAAAAATGTTTTTGTTCTGAACTAGACCTTGATCTGCACTGCTTGCATGTACATCAAGCAGAACACTTGCAATTGGAACAAACACTGCTTGCACCTCTTCTAATCAGCCACCAGTGGCGACAGCAAGCGCCGGCTGAAAAAGTCCTTCAAGTGCTTGAAACCGATTAAGAATTAACAGTAGTTTTAGCTTATGAAGAACCTGAACAAGAATATCTGGATTTAATTCATGCTTCTGTAATCCAACTATAATAAAAGCATTGTGTTCTGTTTGTTGGTTAAATAAATGATTTTAAAGTCTGAACTAAACCTTGGTCTGCACTGCTTGCAGGTACATCGAGCAGAACAATCCCAATTGGAATAAACACTGCTTGCACCTCTACTAATCAGCTTCTAGTGAGATCTAATACGAAGGCCACTCGTTGCCAGGATAACTAATCTCATCTGATTGTGTTTTCGGCTCTTCTTGTGGCCGAAACCAGTTGGCAGCAGAGTCCGATTACAAATCTTTGTGCAACAAACCCATTGAAATTTCACTTTGGCAAGTCGCCTCTCCTTGAATATCCGCCAATCAATTCGCTATCATGGCGTTCTCATTCCCACTGCCACTTTCGAATTACCATTTCCAATCCCAACACAATTTCATTTACATTTTATTCAGCCATTCTCTCATTTTTCCTAGTGCACTATTCTTTGCCATCGCGCACTCTGCGCGATTTTCAATGAGGGAAAACAAATAATTTCCTTCTTTCATTTGCAGCATTTGCTCTGGCGCTGATGCCTTGCCATTCGGATTGCACTTGCCCTTGGCGCTGCCGGCGCACAGTGGGAGAAGCGGCTAATTTAACTATAATTATTATTTTATTTATAAAATGTATAATAATAATATATAATATATAATATATAATTATTTATAATATAATTATTATTTTATCATGATTTGTAACCCTTATTCTTAGATTTATTCAATATCTACAAAATTAGAGTGCTTCCAAGTCAAGCTTACAACTTCCAGAGTTGTTTACATTTTTCTAGAGCTTTTTTACTTTGTAGCTACCTCGAGTTTATACACTGATATCACATTTCTTCAGTTTACTCTTCAAATAGAGTAACACATTTTGAGCTTATTACGTTAATGATTCAGTTTACCTAACAGTTTTAATATTAAATTAACCCTTTTTGTGTATGTCATTTAGAATTGAGCTCATATTATGGCTCATCCGATTTCTGCGCTCCTAAAAGTATGCTGCACAAATGTATAGTACTTGGCTCTTTCTATATATATCTACTATACTCTTTCTCACCTATATACATTTTTACTATGCCTTGCACTTACCTTTCCCTAATCGGCTTTAAGACTTCACAATTTATATATATAAATTTAATTAATATTTCCAAGACCCTTTAACGTTTTACTTTCAATTTTTAACTGGAATAGCAAAGAGTTAAGTGATCAGGGACTTAATTCCAGCCCACTGTGCCTTGGTGGTGACATTCCGGGCCACTGCAGTGGATCTACAGTGTAGTAGTCCGGGGCCGTCTCTGTCCCTGGCATTAATATGCAAAGTATGATATGCTGTTGAGCTGCGATTTGTTGCACTCGATTGGCGAGCTTAAATTTACATGCGGCAAATATTGAAACGCAGGCCACGTGCCGCACAGCGAGGCAGTGGGCCAAGGCGGGGAGAAGGGCGAGGGAGGGACAAATATTTGCAGTTCATTAATGTTGTGCCAGCGAGTGTCATCGAAATTGGATTTGTCAAATCTAATCGCGTTATCGTTGGCGCATTGTGAGCGCGACTTTCAGAGCAACCCATCCGAGGCAGCTGGAAAGGGTTCCTAGAGAGTTAATGCTTCAATAGACCGCATATATGTGGTTTATAGTACACACTCCAAAAGAAAATCATTCTATAAGTTAGAAATTCAAAGGGTTTTATTATAAAAAGTATTAAAGGAAATAACTGGAAATTACATCATGTTGCAATTAAGTTTAGAGGGGGAAAGCTTCATCCAAAATTTCAAGAACAAGTCTTAGAATAATTAAAATATTTATTATACTAATATATTTATTTACTGATTTCTATTAAATATCTTATTAATATATAATATAATATCTTAATATTACTTTTGGTAAATGTAAGCTTATGTATATTTCACTACACCTTTAATTAAATTTAAGCCTTTACAATCATTTCGAGTGTAAGCCAGGTTTAAAGTTAATTGTGTAGCATGAATACAAGAATAGATAGATAGATAGATAGATAGATAGCTAGATATATAGAATAGATGATAGAAATATTATGTTAAAGCTAATACAATTTTAATATATATGTAATTTTAGGAATAACCACGTTTCATTATTTAAGATATATGGCCAATAGTTGAGTTATACTTATAACAAACATATGTGAAGATCCGAAAGTGCTCACCTCATTTCATGCAGAATCTAAAAGCAAACATTCAAGAGGTTAAGTATTGTTAATTTTTTCAAAACCCCCATGAATGCTTTCTTGAGGGCTTAGCCAGGTGAGTATTTTTAGACATATTTTTGGCAGCTGAACTGCGAGGAGAGTGGAGCACTCACATTGCATTTCAATTAGAGGCGCACGTGTGCCACCCTTCCTGGCCCGCATTTGACATTGTCGCGGCCAAGGAGTCACCTGGCGGACTGTGGGGCGCGTGCCCGGCCAGGTGAAGCGGCACACGGCCTGCGGGCAGTGCAACAATTGCTACCTGTTGCCGGGCCACGTGTGCCCTAAGCCACCGAGGGTCGCAGAGAGCGGAAGAGGTGGCGACCCCCGCTGCGGGCTGACTTAATCCGAGGTGAGAAAATGCAATAAACTGGGAAAGTATGCCCGGCATCAATGGATATCCATTCAGATTCCTGGCGTACGCCGCTTAGCCAGGGATTTGCATGGGCTAAGAACGCACTTGGCTGCGGCACGAATGCAATATGCCGAGGGAGTTATTTCTATATTGAAATTTATCACGGGGCATGCGGGCGATTCGAGCTTAAGGAGCTGGGCGGAAGGGTCAGGGATGCAGGTAGGACAGGCACAATTGGCCAGGACTTTGCTGCTCTAAACTGGCCAAAGTCCGTGCAAATCCCCGGGCCCTAATGTGTTCCTCATGGCCCATTGATCAGGGCCGAAATGCGGCTAATAGGATTTCCGAAACCCGGCCCAATACAGAGGTCCGCCGACCTGAGTCCTCAGTTCGGGACGGGCAGGACTATGAATGGTGCGGGTGCGGCAGGACGTTGTCTAATCTGTGAGTCCTCGCTGGCCTTACGCCTTGTAGCTTACACTCGCATTTGCATTTGCATCTGAATGCAATTTTAATTATACAATGCCTCCGGCCGGGCCCTGTATCAGCAACCTGTCCCGGTCCCGGTCCCGGTCCCAGTCGCCGTCCTGATTGCGCCGTCCTGTGGGTGCCCCGTTCGTTATCCTTATGTTTTATGCATGCGGCAACTGCGCGTTAACCGTTGCCGGTTGCTGCCATCGCAGTTACCGGCTCTAAGAGTCCGCTCGTTGTTATCCCGCTGACCTGCTTCCGCTCGGCCTTCCTCCTGCGTCCTTTAACCCGATTGCCTTTGCAAATGCATGCAAATTTAAACAGTGATTTCTGGCCATTCAATTGACATACAATTTTCCACTCACTGCCAGGGCCAGCAAACAAGTCGCCAGTGGTGGAAATAGTCCCGAATACCCAATTCGTACCCAGAAGCAATGTTTGCCCTTCTTTTATTCTGTATTTAAACATTAATCTACAGTCGAGATATTTATTTTACATACATTAAATTATTTTAATTCAAGTACACTTTTTACCTAATTCCAGCCAACTATTGTGTAGGAAATTATGCACTTTTTTGCCTCTCATTTCAACCTTGTTTAAAATAAACTGACCTACTCCCTTGGGCTACAAAGAAGGGAATTAATATAGATTCAATTTAAACCAAACAATGTTTTTACAAAAATCAAACTCTAAAATAAAATATGCCCTAAGGGTGCATTTTATGCTCTCCCCTTTGCCCCTAGGTACATTTACATAAATGTCCTGTACCTAAACTACATTGCCCATCTCTGACCCTGCATATTCATATATCCTACAGGGCGCTGAGCTATAACTCCAGCGGAATTGGAAGCGTTAATCAAACGCTAATGAAAGTAAATCCTTCGAGCGCTCAATTTGTCAGCCCGGAGGCGGGGGCTGCGGGGGAAATAGTATTATAAAAATACACAACGGTAAACTTCGCTAATTACATCAGGAGTAGAACGCAGTCGTCGCCGGGCAGCAGAGCGCAAAATAAATTGCACCGCCCACACACACACACACACACTCGGCAGGATATGGAAGGACTTAGCCAAGTGGGCGCCGGGTGCGGCAGGTGGGAGTAAGTTTTAACTCGTTGGCGGGCGCAAGGACGCTGCGCACACGCGACACTCGCAAGGACGTCAGACCGGCAAGGACGCGACTGTGACATTTCCACAGCCCTCTCAGCAGCCTCACAAGCCTGCCAAGGAACCAATCGCTTAATAAAGTATGTATTTAACAACAAAATATTTATACATACTCCAGCAAGTGTATTTTAATTCGGGAAGTTCCTTGGAACATATCAGATATCCACTCAGTGCGTACTTTTCTTCAGCCAAAAGATTTAATGGGAGCAGACGTAAAGTGAACTTTTGCAAAATATTCCCACAGATTCGCAAATTAGAATTTCAATTTTAAGTCAACATTTGCTTGAAATTTCCTGGCAAAACACTGCATAATTTCCAGGGCCGAAAAGGGAAGCCTAAAGGAGCGGATGGTTGGCTCGCCATGGGAGTCCTTGACGAGCAAGGTAGGGAAGTCCTGCGCGGCTCCTTCGCTGCCTCGCCACTGCCTGATTAATGATGGTTTCAATGCATCGAATTTGCACCATGACTATGTGCCCTGGTGTCTGGATGTGGGCATGTGGGTGTATTGGTGGAAGGAGCACTGGTGTGCGTGCACTTAACCCACTGACAGCAGCAGGAGTAAAAAGTTCTGCGCTCCGCTCCAATTGCTTGGGGAACTTTAAATGCGTTTTTTTCCACCGCAGTACCCTGTGTTTTCGTCCCTCAAGGGAGCCTTGGAATTAGTTATAATTTAAGGTTAATAACTTTTAATATCATACCATCAGAAAATCGGAGTTTTTGGAAGACTTTTCGGAAATACTTGTCTATTAAAGCCACCTAAAATTTGTTGTAAATGATATTACTTTAAAAATACTACCTTAAAGTCATAGTTTGTCTATCCAGGCAACGTAAATAAATAGGATACAGCCGGATTCGACCCAAGCGAGGTCTGGCTTTCGTCCTGCCTTTGTGTGTTTCTATTTTTGCGAGGGAATTACTTTTCTAGCATTTTTCTTTGGCTGTTAATGCTGCGTAAGGATGTTGCCTGCCGTGTTGTTGTTGCTCTGCTTTCATTATTTATACGCAGGTCCTGGCAGTCAGAGGCTTTTTGCATTGTGTCTGAGCTAATAAAAACGCAGCAGCAGGAGTCGGAGCAGGAGCTGGAGCAGCAGCAGGAGTCGGAGCAGGAGCAGGAGCAGGAGCAGGAGCAGGAGCAGGAGCAGGAGCAGGAGCAGGAGCAGGAGCTGGAGTTGGAGCAGCAGCAAAGTTGTATTTTCTAGTTGAATTGAATGCCTGCGGTTAGCTGCAACGTCGTCTTCGCAATGCAGGAATGGATCCTGCCCACCAGGACTCACTATAGTCCCCCCTATAGTCCTTCCTTCTTCCCCATCTTGTGCTGTGTTTCCCCCCGTTTTTTGCTGGCAAAAAGTTTGTCCTCCGGTCAGCAGTGCGTTTTGACCACGACCATGCTCATGTCTGCATCTTTCGCAGCCAATGAATTGAATTGTTGCTTGCTTTTCGTTTTGTTTTTTGCCTTTTGCCTTTCGTTGTATGCTTTTGTTTATGCAGGCGGAGCATAAATTTTCTAAGGCTTTAGTTTGTGCAAAATTAATTTTTTTTATCTCTGCCCCTGCATTTTTTGCTGTATTTGCTTTTATTATGTTTTATGTACAGCACAGCCAGTAATGGAAAAGGACGGACTCGGAAGAAGGGGAGCCAAAGTTGACCACAAGTAAATTAAAGTTTTGTTTTGTGCTTCTGCCTGTTGGCTTAAATAGCCGGCAAAGTGTTTTCGTTGTCAGCTCAATTGGCCCGGAACGACTCAAGGGAGTCTGGAGTCTGAGGAGAAATCTGGCAAAAATAGTAAGATATCTTGGAGTCTGAAGTTGGCAGGGGAAAGTTGTGCCACTAAGGTAGGGTACCGAAAAGCATGCCTCGAATCATTCTCATCCGAATTGACTCTATTGTCTGCGCACATTAAAATGTCCGGCTGAATTGAAATGCTCCGTAATTAAATGGCAATTGTTCGCGAGTCCCTCGATTGCCGGGTTAATGAGCAATTATGAGGCTTCAATTGGCAGTGGCAAACAGGCCTGACATCACGCTCTTTCGACTGACTCAAAACAAAGAAAATCCGCCAAAATGAACAGTTTAATTGGCAGCAGCACACACGTGCACTCGACTTATCGGCAGGTCCTGTCACACATTCCACTAACACCTGAGCCCAGGACAGTAAGATTTGCATTTGAATTACCTATAACTCATATTACAGTTTATTTCTGATTATATGAGATATTATTATTATGATTATTGATATGCTTATTTATGAGATACATACGTTTAAGTAAGTATCTTAACAATCATCATAATCATCATAATTTGAAACAGGTTTTAGTAGTTTTCTTAATCCTTTCATTTCAAAGTCAATTCTTTTTAAAGAAACTATATATACTATACTATTTATATGCTATACTATTTATACTATATATATAATACTATATTTTGCTATTAAAATAACAACAATATTGCTTGTAGAACCATCTGTATAAGCAATTATTTTATTATTTGAGTTTAAATATTTTTAAAGCGACTATTCCCTTGAACACTACTGTGGGGCCCACAGCCTTGCCACACCCATGCCCCCTCGGAAAGCGGCGACAATTGTGAATGGCCTTTGTCGATGGCCTGGCGCCACAGTTGCCAGGTAACAATTGCCAGTTAGTCCTGCCTGCCAGGTGCCTAATCGGAAATGGCGATTTCCTGGCCCCGTCCCCCCGTACTGCGCTTGCCACTTCCGCTTGCCGGCCCCGTTAACGGGGCACATTAGGAGCATATGTGCGAAATTTCTAATTAAAATTTTTGGCAACTCATTTTCCGTGGCAGGAGCGGCAGTAAACGGCGGACTTTAGGAGGAGGCGGCTGCATCACAGTGGCTTGTGTGAGGTGTTGAGGCGAGTGAAAGATCAGTAGTTAACGCAAGTTCCTGAGTGCTTCTGGAAGTGAAATTAAAAATGCATTTGGGTGGGGAGAGAGAGACGCAGCAGGAGCGGGTTGTTAAACACAGGTGAGGCGGAAGTACTCATCTTAACTTTCATCATAAAATATATGTTCCGTCCTGTGAAAGCATAAGTCTAGATGACAACTAAGGATACTCCAGCTTGTTATTTGAACCAAGAACTTGAGGAGGCAAGGATTAGGTAACTAATAGTAGCTGCTCAACAGTTAGCAGGCATTTGAACATCATTTAAATTAAATGCTTTTTATATGCCATCAGGGACTAAGTCCGCTCCCCAACCACCCACTCCTCGCTCTGCGACTTTTGTCCATTAAACAGCTGCGTAGTTTCCTTGGGGTTAAGTGTGTGCCCCGCCAGGCATGATTTGGGCCAGAGGCGCTGGGAATCGAGCTGTAATTGGTTTTGTGGCAGCCCCACACAAAGGCAGTGGTGAAAGTGCAGCAAAATGGGTCTCCGCTTTCCCCAGCTTTCCTCCGCTTTCCACGACATCCATTATGCACACGGGTGACTGTTTCCTAATGCACGTGCGTGTGTGCAGACACAGACACTTGAGAGCGTCTATAAGGCGCCCTAATTAATTGTTAATGACTCATTTGGACGGATTATTGGTGTTGTAACGATTTGTAATGACGCCTAAAACACATCCCTCACATGTGAATTATTAAATGCCACATTACATAATCCCATTTGAATTATTCAAGCTGGCAACGAATCATCTGCGTGATTATCGCTTGATTGTCATTGCATACATCGGGCCTATAAGGGTTTTGAGTTAATTCATTTTAGCACAGGCTTAAAGTATTGAATTGGTGGCTTATTAAATGGGTTAAAGACACTTTGCTTCGATGAGCTGGTAAAGTTACTTAAGAGCCACAGCCATTAATTTATCGAAGCTTATTATTTCTGATTATCAAATGGAAAACCAGTAAAGGAAAGATATTACGGATGCAATCTTACATATAGGGCAATTTTCATAGATATTTCTTTGCCTCTTAATTTGCTGCGAATCAGTTGTAGATGCTTACAGTCTTACTTTTCCACGAATAATATAAGATAATCATAATATAAGATATCATATATCCATATCCATTTCTTAACCAAATGTTTGTAAAGCAGTAACGGAAGCATTAAATATATATTTTTGATAAGATGAGTTCATCTTATCTGTCTAATCCTTAGCCTGTCACTATATAAAGAAAAGCTATATATATATATATATTTTTGCTATATATGAATATAGTTACAACATAGTTTTATTTCTATTCAGGATCGTATATGCCATTAGGGTGGTTTTCTTTGCATCGATAAAATGACCCACAGAATATCTAGTAGAGCAGTTAGGCTAAATTCTTCTAAAGACATATTTAGAATAGATATTAAGTACCTTTTAGCTGGAACTATCGGCCATAAAAACCATACATATGTTGATTTTTATGATAAAAACCTGTCATCTATGTATATGTATGCTTTTAGAAGACAGCTTAACTTTGATACCGAATGGTTAGAGTTTCCATAAAAACATATTTTCGTGTTCATAAAGATAATATCACAAAATAATTTTGGAATTGATATCTTATAGCTCTCATAGATAGATATAAACCTTTTTTTTTTTAAACTTGAACAAGTAAGAAAGCTAACTGGAACTGGAGGCCAGTGTAAGTGCGAGCGGGACAGACAGAAGGTTACAAATTGTTCAATAACTTCCGTTCTTATCTTGTGTACATATGTATGTATGTATGTATATCTATCGGCCACACTTCAAACGGACCTGAAGGCGTTACAGAAATCAAAACAAACTGACTCCGGCAATAAAGTGAATGAAGTATTGTGACCTGCGGAGTTTGGCAATTTATTAATATTGACATTTGTGGCAGACGCTGGGCAGGTAAGCGTGGGCATTAATCGGATATAACTCCCCATCAAGACAGCACACTGACCTGCTGTCCGGCTCCTCTTCCGATTAATATCTTACTGTCAACACTTTTTGCGGCAAATTAAATTAAATCATAATTTCAATTACCAGAAAATTGACCACAAAAGCGGCCAACGGTCATTACTCGGCCTATCTGGCGCCCTTTCCCCCGAGCCGCCATCCTGCCGTCTCGCTCCCTCTGCCTTTCCTTTCATTAACACTTCAAAGTTTTCTGCCTCGACCGCGAAGGAAAGGAGCTAGAGAGGGGGCAGGGGGAGCGAGCGAGACGGCGACAGCACGCAACAACACTCGAGGCGTTCGTTAATTTGTTAGACGAACAACAAGCTGCTGTCGCATCTAAGGTTCTCTTGGGCTGGAGTCCCCTCCGCCCTTAGCCCACCACCCCCCACTCCACTCCCTTTCCACAGAAAAAATGTTCACAGCCTCCGGCCAAAGGCAAACAATAAATAAGCGCAAAAGAGCAAGGGCTAGTGGGAGAGGGAGGCAGATATATAGGGCGCACCGCAAACCGGAAAGAACTATTGTTCCGGAAAAGTATGCCCAGCTAGTTACGAGGGAAAAAAAGCAAAATGATTTCGCACAAACTTTTCTGTTTAGTCAATCATTTTAATTAAGTAATTTTTTTCGCCTACTTGTAAAAGTTTTAATAGCAGACGGGCTTGGGGGCGGCGGAGGGGTTGCAAGTTCCTAACTGGGGGGGCTGGCGGGTTGGGTTCTTAGCTCCCGGTCGGTGGTCACCGGCGCCCCCAACTGCATTTTGCGGTTAATTATAATGTTGGGCCTGATTACATTTGCCATGTCGGCGACTGGGACTCTCGGACTCTGGGACTCTCGGACTCTCGGGCTGCCTGGGTGACTGCCAGTTAATTGCCGAGATTTGAAGTTAGTTAAATGCGGCACAAGTTGTTGGCAGTCGCCGTGTTTTGTTCCCAAGTCAAGTCGAGTCCAGGTCATAAAACGGCAATAAAAAGTTGCTCGAAACTTTTATTAGCTGCTGATCGGAGTTCCTTCTGCCTCTCCAGATTGCCAGTTTGTTGCACTTCTCCGGCCACCGCGTAATTAATTAAGTTTAGTCCTGCCACCAAGCAAATTTAAGTGAAATCAATGGATCACCCCGGCACAGTTCCTCTCAGCCAGGACTATCTCTGCTTCCGTCCCCCGATGTCGAGCAACTTTTACCCGGCCACCCAGCGAAGTTTCAGAGCCAGCCCCGCCCGCCCCCCGCTGCAGGTGGATGTGGATGCTCCCTGCATTTTAAGTCCCGACTCCGCCCGTTCCCCTACCAAGTCCCGGATCCATACGCTTGATTTCCTAACTAAGCACGCAAATGAAGCGTGTGCCCATCAAGGATGCGACTCTATCTCTCTGCGGTTGCACATACCATTTACACAGCTGCAGGGGCGCCCCTGTACGCATCCACCTGGCGGAGCAGGGACCAGGAGTCGTGCGACGTGGTGACAGCCGCAGAGCCCCGTGGAGTGAGGCCGGAGGGGGAAGTAAGCGGCTGGAGCTCAACCCGTGTTTAATCGCAGAAATTATGCAATTGCCAGGCGGCGGGCGGACCGAATCCCTCCCGGCACTGTGGTTCCAGGTCCTGCGAACACGTGGAACTTGTACCCAGGAATAACATTTACCTGGCTCCCGCCCCGGGGCTAGGTAAATAAAATCAGTGAGTAGCTGGGAACCGATGACGAACGGCTAACGACTCCAATCAGCATTTAAGCCCTCCTCCCAAGTCTCCTAGAGCTGGAGTTGGGAATCAGTGGGGCCTTAGACATCCCTGTGGGCCCGATCCCAGTGTCAGTTGGCTCATGTGCTGTGCCCAAACACACCTGACAATTCGGCAGCGGCAACTGTCTCCAATGTTTATTAGAGGGGCTGGAAGCGGGCTTGGGACGCGGGCGGGGCAGGCTGCGGCGAACGTGTCTAGGCAATTAGCAGATCGCACATCTAGTTCTGCCGCCGCCCGGCCGCCGACTGAGCTGGCCTATATATATAGGCCAGGCCACAGTCGCAAAACTCAGTTGATGTGTGTGGCAGTTTTGCTTTGTCCCATCGAAGCGAGAATCCAGCGAGACCCCATGGCGGACACCAAGTACGACAGCGTCGAGAAGATATGGTCGGGCCCAAAGGACAAGGAGTACTACGGCCCGGACATGACGCTCGGCGAGGTGGCCCTGATCATCCTGCGGCTCTACTCGGACAAGGTGATGCAGGTGTTCGACCCCACGGGCGAGGAGCTCACCGGCGGCCAGCTGCTGGAGCAGAGCCGCCGCCTGGCGCACGCCTTCCAGCGGCTTAGGCTGCAGAGGGGCGATGTGGTGGGCATCTCGGCCAAGAACACCACCTACCTCACCGAGGTGGTCATCGCCGCCCTGCTCAATGGCACTCCCATAAACCCACTGCATCCGGACTTCGACTCTGGTAAGTTCCCAGCAGATAAACCATAGAAGATGCTCACCTCTTTCCGGGTGAACTACTTCATTAAAAAAGAGATTATTTAGAGTAATTAGGTTCTACTCTATTTCCACCCCTCAGAAACTATGGCCTACATGTACGAGATCACCAAGCCCAAGGTGATATTCTGCGACCTGGACAACTACGAGACCTTGAGCGCGGTCAAGAGCAGCCTGAAGTTCAAGACGGAGCTCATCCTGCTCACCGGATCTCTGCCTGGGGTGCGCAACATTCAGGATCTGCTGGCAGATGGCTCAGCCGAGAACGACGAGAAAACCCTGTAGGTAGCTGGGCCAAACCGGAAGATAATAGAAAGCCTCTCAGCCTCTCAGCTGCTCCTCCCTCCTTCCTTTCAGATTCGCCTGCCCGCACTTGAGTGGCGACGACACGGCCTTCATCATCACCTCCTCGGGGGTAACTGGTTTGCCCAAGGGCGTCACCCGCTCGCACCGCAGCCTCCTGAACAGCGCCAAGATGTGAGTTGCTTGCAGCATCCCTCAAAGCCGACCCCTAATGCTGGCCAACCTCAGTCCCCAGCTCTTCACCTCGGAGACGGTGCTCTTCTGCATGACCCCGCTGTACTGGATCAGCTGCATCTACACCCTGCTGGCTTCCCTGGTCAATGGCTGTCGCCGCATCATCACCAACCGGCCGTTCAGCGTGGAGTACTTCGCGGAGCTGGTGGAGCGCCACCAGGTGAGCTTCGTGCTCACTGTGCCCCACCACATGGCCCTGTTGGCCCGGAGTCCCGGGAGGACCCAGCTGGCCGAGAGGATGCAGTGTGTCCAGTCGTTTGTCTGCAGTGGATCCAAGGTGCCCCTGGGCATCTGGCGGCAGCTGTACGAGTTGCTGGGCGCCGACAGGTTCGCCGTGCTCTACGGTCTCTCCGAGATCGGAGGCATCTCGAAGAATGTGGGAGGTCCGCTGGGCAGCGAGGGCAGGCTGCTGAGAAACATTCAGGTGCGCCTGGTCGATGGACAGGGTCAGTCCTTGGGTCCCAACCAGACGGGTCAGATCCTGGTGCGACTCAGCATGCGCTGGGGAGGCTACTACCACAACCCGCAGGACACCCAGGTGACGGTTACGCCCGACGGCAAGTGGCTGCTCACGGGGGACCAGGGCTACTTCGATGACGCCGGCTTCGTGCACTTCCAGACTCGGGACTCCGATGTCTTCAAGTACAACCACTTCCCCATCTACCCCAAGCAGATCGAGGACGTGGTACTCCACCTGCCAGGAGTCCACGAAGCAGCCGTCTTCGGGATACCGGATGAGGTGTCCACCAACCTTACCGCCTGCGCTGTGGTCCGCGACGAGAATGAGTCGGGGGAGCAGCTCACTGATCGGGATGTGAAAGGAGTAGTGGAGCAGCACCTCAGCGAGGCTTTCCACCTACGGGGCGGCGTCTTCTTTGTGGACAAACTCCCGAAGACGCAGAACAACAAGGTGCAGCGCCGGAGGATCTGGCCGGAACTGAGTGAGGCAACCACCCGACTGTGAGGCAACCTCTGTAATAGAAATAAATGCCACTCTGGGGAGATCGTGCCTCGAACACGTAAACATAGTGAATCACCCGCAGGGGAGCTCAAGTCGCCGAAAAGTTTCCATACCTGGCACGTCTGGTGGAGGGCCAGGTTTGATTAGCGGCGAGCCTGACGTGCCAATAAGTAAATCAGCATCTATTTTAGATGTCACTGGCGACGGGCCTGCCTTCGGCGGCGTCTTGGCCACGTAGCGTGTCCGCCCAATTAGCAGCTCCGCTCTGCTTCCTCTAGCCGGTGCCATATAAGACAATGAGACGCAGTAAACCACTTATTCGATCGTCAGTTAGCGCGATGAGCTGCGAGGTGCTCTACGACGCCGCATCGCGGACCTGGTTCGGGCCACGAGGCAAGGACTTCTACGGCCCGGAGATGACTCTGGGCGAGGTCATCATGCGCGTGCTGCAAATCAACGCCGACCACGTGATGCAGCACTGTGATCCCTCGGGCCAGGAGCTCACCGGCAGCCAGCTGGCCCAGCAGAGCGCTCGCATTGCCCAGGCCTTCAAGCGGCTGGGGCTGCGGCGGGGCGACGTGGTCGGCATCTCGGCCAACAACTCCACCTACCTGACCAGCGTGGTCATCGCGGCGCTCCTGCGGGGCATCCCCATCAACCCACTGCACCCGGAGTTCACAGAGGGTAAGCCATCTGCCTTATATATATAGGAGAAGATAGGAGGGCTGGTCTAAATGCCATAGAGTTATTCCTTTCCCTATTTATAGGGCCACTAATTAAAGTATTTCATATATCTAAGCATTAATTACTTCACCTTTTTTTAAAGGTATTTATAAGGTTTTTAAGTTCATTGGAGATAAAAGCATTAATTAATTCGTTTATCTGCATTGGTTCCTCTTCAGAGACTGTCAAGTACATGTACGATATCACGGAGCCCAAGCTCATCTTCTGCGATGTGGAGAACTACCACATAATCCAGTCCGTCAACGAGGGATTGGTCAATCCTGCCAGGATATATCTGGTCAATGGGCAGATAGAGGGAGTGCTAGATATCAGCGTCCTGCTCAATGAGGATGAATCCATTACAGCCGCCGCGTAAGTCGATTGGTTCTCAATGAGACACCTTTAATAAATTTGCTCTAACTATATAGCTATGTTCCTTGCCCCAAGTTGCATGGAGATCATACGGCCTTTATTGTATGCTCCTCGGGGACTACGGGAATGCCCAAGGGTGTCACACGATCCCATCGAAGTCTGCTCTGCAATTGTAAGAAGTAAGTAGTTTTACCTTGACAGCTTTATCCTTTGTATTCCCAGAAGGATATTAAAACCTCAGCTGATATATCTTCTGGTTTATCTGCAGTCCAAACACCTACACCAGGGACAGCATACTGCTCTCGTTCAGTCCCCTCTACTGGATATCGGGTACTATAGTCCTGCTGGCCTCCCTCTTGAACGGCTGCTGCCGCATCATCACCCACCGGCCCTACAGCGTGGAGTACCTCCTGCAGCTGGTGGCCAGTCACCAGGTGACCTTCCTCTTCCTGGCCTCGCACCAAATCGCCCTGCTGTCCAAGTACGACTGCGATCTGGTGGACCTGAAGGCCCAACTCAGGTCTGTGAGGGTCCTGATAGGAGCTGGCTCCAAGGTGTGCAAGGCGGTCTCCCGGCGGATGTACGAGCTGATCGGAAACCAGCGGTTCATCGTCGGATACGGCCTCTCCGAGATGGGAGGTCTGAGCAAGAATGTGGGCGGTCCGCTGGGCAGCGAGGGCAAGGTGATGAGGAATGTGGAGCTCCGAGTGCTGGACAAGCTGAAGATGCCCCTGGGCATCAACGAGGTGGGCATAGTCTATGCCCGCCTGCGGTACAAGTGGGAGGGTTACTACCGGAACCCGGAGGCCACCAGCAGAGCCCTCAGCGCGGATAGAAAGTGGTTCCGGACCGGCGACATCGGCTTCCTGGACAGCGAGGGGCACCTGTACATCCAGACGCGCGACACCGACGTCTTCAAGTTCAACAACTTCCAGATCTACCCCGAGCAGATCGAGGAGTTCATCCTCAGACTCCCGGGCGTCAGCGAGGCCTGTGTCTTTGGCATCCCCGATCCAGTGGCCACCAACCTCACCGCCTGCGCCATCGTGCGAACCAAGAGCCGGGAGGGTGAGCGCCTGCAGGCTGACCAAGTCCGGAGCATTGTGGAGCGACACTTGAGCGGAGCCTACCACATCCGGGGAGGCGTCTTCTTCATAGACACTCTGCCCAAAACCCCCAATGACAAGCTGCAGAGGCGCAAGGTCCTGGACCTCGTCCGGCAATTGGAAATAGTAGCTCAATGAGTCGGACACTCCAGCACTCCCATGGGTTGATTGCCAAGGGCTTAGCCCACAGAAAACTGCTACAGAAACCTTCAAAATTACTTTATTACCATCTAAGACTGTTTCCTACATTTGATATGTGAAAACACGTGGAAATATACATTTTTACAAATGATTTCTTTATAAAGCGATTTTTTTAATGGCCACAATAGAATAGTCTAGTAAATTAAGAGGTTATAATATACCATCTTACCTTTTTAGAGACATTCAAGTGACTGTTATTACTAAAACATACTTATATTTTTGGGAAAGTTAAGTACTCACCTTTTGCTTAAAGGGATATATATTATATTAAAGGTACAACTATACATTTTTACCAATCATTTGTTTATAAATCGTTTGTTCAAATGGCCACAATCTAATAATAGTCTAGTAAATTAAAAGGTTATAGTATACCATATTATATCTTACTTTTATATATCTTACTTTTATATATCTTACTTTTATATATCTTACTTTTATATATCTTACTTTTATATTTCTTACTTTTATATATCACACTTTTTTAGAGACATTCAGACTGTTGTAATTACTAAAACATACTTAAATTTATATTTCTTTGGAAAGTTAAGTATACACCTTTAGCTTAAAGGGATTTAAAGGTAAACATATTAATTTTTTCAAATCATTTGTTTATAAATAGCTTATTCAAATGGCCACAAATAGTCTAGTAAATTAAGAGGTTATAATATACCATACTATATCTAACTTTTATATATCTTACTTTTATATATCTTACTTTTTTAGAGACATATAAGTGGATGTAATTTCTAAAACATAGTTATATTTATATTTCTTTGGAAGTTAGGTACACACCTTTAGCTTAAAGGGACTTCGACCCACTGTGCGTGCTAGAGGCTGATGGCTAACTAATGCCGGGAACCCAATGAATTCTAATCGAGATCCAGGCTGTAAATGCCCTGAGCCAGGTCCTGCGAGGAATGGCCGCCTCCCGTGCAGTTCGCCCCCTGTTTGGGCCAGGACCTGGACCTGGACCTGGGGCTGAGGCAATGCCAATGACAAGCAATTTGTTATTTGTGGCACCCCTGTGGCTCCGACTCCAGTTGCGGGGCTGGGAACATCGGCTCGGGCAGATATTCTACATAAAATGAATTGAAAAATTAAAATTGCAATATGCAATTGGCAATTGGCAATGGGCAGCGGGCAGCGGGCGATGGGCGGTGGTCGGTGGGCAAAACATACATATTTTATTGGTTTCTGTTTCTGTTTGGGGTTTTAAGGACTTTTAGGACCGAAGCCAGCCCGGACATTTTCGACGTTTGACAAATGCCGGAATGAAATGCCCGGCAAAACACGATTCAATTTGGCCGGGCCGGCGTCTGTCCCCGAGCCTGCGGAAGTGGCGTAATGGCATCAGTTAGCGGGCGAGAGGAAACTAAGCCATACGGCCACATGGTCCGCCCGGATCGGGAGGGTCTTAGCCCCTCGGTCCGGTCTCGTTCGGAGCTCGGAGCCTGTGGCCGTCTGCATTCTGCAACTAATTCGGATTATCCCGGGCTTTGCAAACTGCACCCAAGGTGTAAATTTGTGTGCCAGGGATTTGCATGACCAACGAATAACTGAATGAATCAAGGCAAGGGTAAGTCGGTGAGTGAATGAATGGGTACGTGAATGGACAGGCGACTCGTAAGCGAGTGAGTTGCTTAACAATTTCCGGCTAGAAGATAAACCCAAGGAGGTCAACAATCCCGGCTAAGCCTCTTTCCCAGCTGGAGTATGTGGAAGACTCTGTTAAGCACAAAACTCCCAATTTAAAGTAAGTTACAGGGACATCTTAAGGGTTCCAAGAGCTAACCAAGATGCAAATATATATAACATATATATATAACATGATATGAATTCTATATAAGCCTAAAATAATTATTTAGCTGCAGAAATAAGTCCTTGCTAATTGGTTGCCCTTTTGAATTTATTTTTTAAGCTTCCGACCTCAACTTTGTGCTAATAGTTTTAATTCAATTCCCATTTAGTGGCTCACTTTGGAAAATGAATATTTCAAGTGCCGAGCGAATGATAAAGCCAAAAATGTGCAAATATGGTAAAAAGCACTCTTAAGGCAAATAAATTCGTATCTCGTAAATGCCTCTGTTAAAACTATTTGGTTATGCCATTGCCTGGACCTAGGTGAGCATTATAAATATATATGCAGCCGAATTGTTCCCATTTTATTTGCCTTTTGGGCTCAGCAAATATTTCAGGAAACGAACAGCAACAATTTATGCTTTAAAATTTCATCAAGGAAATGCGCAGCATATGGAAAACAACAATACTGTACCGACAGGAGTGCGGAAAGTGCAACCAAAACAGGACCAAGCCCACTCCCTCACCCAGCCCTATTCGGGACAAGGGGAAGTTCGTCCTGTTTCCAGGTTGGTCCTGTAATTAAACAAGCATTTCGAGGGTACCCCGGGTGGATCTACACTCGAGAACGGACAGAGAGGGAGGGAGAGAGAGAGGGAGAGCTATCCCGCATATGTCCTGGGCCAGGGAACATGTCCTGCGCCTCGATCGCTCAGCGCGCACATCTGCCGTGCGTTGATTTCGCCTCGGAGGGTTGAAAGTGTTGCCCGGCTCGTAGTGGTGGCAACTACTGCGGCCACGAAGGACTCGGGAAAACCGTTACTTTCAGAGGTGCTCACAGCACACCTGGAGGGGGATGGAGTGGGAAATCGCAGAGGCAAGCCCACGTGCAAATGGAATTATCATGTGGTTTTAATTGTCCGGTGCTTAAGCTTGTAAACAAAAGGGAGAGTCATCATTGAAATATGGCATAGTCCCAGGGAAATAAATAGGTACATTTATAAGCACACAAACCCAATAAGGATATTTTCTATAGCCACCAATCTGGGCCACCATCTGGACTATAGAAAGTATCCTTATTCGGTCCGCTTGTGTGTTTATAAATGTACCTATTTATTTCCCTCATCAGAAGTTTACTATTTTTGTTTTGTTTAAAATTAAAGGGTTAGGTTTTCAACATTTTAGGAACTGGACTATCCAATTTAGTCTCTAATAACTCAGTACCTGTAGGGTACAAGGGTATTATAGCTTAACGCTACCGAAAATGTGAGTAATCGGCAACCGCAATAATTCCTGATCAACATTATCCGACTTTCTATCTGACCTTTTGTCCGTCTGCCTGTATGTTAGAGACTAAAATTAATATAATAAATAAATAATAAAAAAAATACATATATATATTAAAATAATAAGTAATGAAAAACCCTATTTCTCAGCTAGAGCCTTAAAATATTTACCAATTTTCCTTTAAAATACAAACAAATATATTCTGAAACTTTAAATACATGCGGATCATAAACATTGGAGTTTTTATATAAGTTATAAAATAATGTTCTATTTCCATCTAGCCCGAATTTTTTTGAATTTGTTTTATGTTATATTTAAGACTTTTATTAGAAACGCCGATCGGAGTATTCGTTTCAGACAGTCTTGAATGTGATCATTACTCTTTTAGTTGAATGCTTTGGCTACCGTAACTTTTATACTTTATATAATTTAAAACACCCCTTTTTTGTGCAGTATATGCATAAGGAATTGTAGTTTATAAGTTGTACCATAATCTTGAACTACTTTTGAGGTCAACTGAGTAATGCTTTTAAAAGAATAAAATTTCTTTGTCGTTTATCTATTGAGTGACTGAGACCAATTCCCCTTTTAAATCGACCTCCTGTAGTTTTAACTTTACTATGCCAAAGGCAGACCCTTAAAATTTATTTTCCACAATAAAAGCCTGGTTTGACTTCACCTCGAGGACCGCAGTAAGTGCCTAAACTGAGCCACGCGTGACAGGGCCAACTGAAACCACAACTGGGCTGCTAGGACCTTGCACTGCGAGTCGTCCTGGCAAGGTGATATTTATAGCCGTTTGCTCACCTCCAGGGTCCAGCGCAGAGGCCGCATTCAAATCAACCTGAAGCTCATGCAATTTTTATGCCCCGCCCACTGCGCCCCTGAGCCCCTCAGCCACCCAGCCACTCAGCCACTTGCCACCCACCGCTGGGCCTACACGTGCATCTGACTTGTGGTCATCCGCCGTAGGTCCCCAAAGGGTGGAGCGTGTCCTGGCAATGGTCAGGGACATCTCGGCGTGTTTGCCGGTTAATAAAATGTATGTTTTGTGCCCTGCGGTCGCCGGGCCACCCGGGCCTCCCGGGCCACCCACCGCCACCCCCCGCCGAGGAGCGTGCATACATTACCCGCCCTTTATCGAGTATTTTTATGCGATTTCCCGGTGTCGACCTGCTGCCGCTGATGCTTTTATCTGCTCAATGCGCTCGAGCGTGCCCTGGCTGCCAATGAGGCATAAATTCTTGATTTCACGCACTTTTGATTGATGGCACTGGAAGTGCGAAAATCCTGACTACACTGGGAGAAAATACCAGAGAAATTGGTCAACTAAAAATGCAAACTGTAGGAGTCCTATTATAAACATGGATTGACAAATATAAATCCACTTAAGCCAGACTAAATGAATAATTTGTAAGCATATTTTAGTATTAAGTGTGAACATATTGTTATTTAATGTAATATAGTGTGTACTTCATATAAATATAATAGTACTTAGTAGTAAGAATCGATTACATGATAAATATCTTAGGAAGTGCGGCCAACTTCATTTGACAATAAGAAGGAGAAAGAGATAGACGCGCGAAATAATAAAAAAAGATGTAAAATATCTAAAATAAAGACCATAATTTACAAATTTAGTAATTTTTAGGAACTTAAGAGTCTTCCTAGGTTCCTAGGGGTTTCAGCCTCACCAAGGCTATTTTTTGCCTATATCTATAATACTTAATGATAAGATGTTTAAGGTGCCACATTTTCCTGCAGTGCACTGGGCAAGGATGCCGGCTCCAAGGATGCGGGGCTGCGTAAGGCTCTCCAAAATCTCCAAAAATGCCAGAAACACACGAAATTACAATCGGATTCGCTGTAAAGCTGCGGGTCCCAAAAGATAAACAGAAAACTTATCCCCACACAATAGAATCAAAATGCGTGTATATTTTGTGTGTTTGTGCGACAAAAGTAGGCTTTGATAAGACTTTGAATGGAAAAGGTGTATCCTAAGCTCGGCAAGAGTGGCGAAGTATTTAAAGCGCTCTCACATCCGGGATTAGATAAGCCAAATAAAGGCGTTGGCAGAAATACAAACACCCTTCAAACAGGACTTACAATGCTCTAACTTATTTGAATTACAGCCAAAATAAACTTAGTGATATTTTTAATAATAATGGAACATTTGTATAAGATCTCAAAACGATATTACAATAAAATTATAATATTTTTGATACTATAATATAATTTATAAATGATTGTACCGATACAAATGGCAAAAGGGAACTTAAGTACATATAAATCTTCAACTTTACATGGTTACGATTCCTCTAGGTTGCCATAGAGATTTGATAACAAAAACATAATTAAAGCTATCAAAGTTGATTTGCTTTTGAAATAAGTGTCTCATCATTCACATAATTAATTTTGTTGTGCTCAAAATAATTCCGTAAAAAGTTATTTATATGCCTTAAAGGCGTAATGAGTGTCCCCCTAATCTTATTAAATATTAATTAATTAATGCACACATAAGAGAAGAGAACCAATTGGATTCCAGCTTAAGAGTAAGAGAACCAAAGCTAAGGTTCTATAAATAAACGGCATAATTTTTCGATTTTTCTATATAGGCGAGTTCATGGAACCCTATCCCAATAGTGGTGGCACATCCTTCGGCCGGCCGACGTGAGGATCCGCAGCTGTTGGGCTGGCTTTAATTTCCTTGGGACAGGAAGTCCACCACCGGAAAACTTTCTTGGCCTGAATGGGAGCTCAATAGCAGAGAGCAGCAGCAGGACAGAAGCAGGGCGGTAGTTGGGAAAAGGACGCGTGTCCTAACGCCTGCCAGCCGTCTGTCTGGCCACGGTTCGCAGCACCTACGCAGGACCAGGGCGGAGCGGGGCGGGGGCGAAGCGGGCTAGAGGTAGGACACATATACATAGTAGGCGTCGGGGGTTGGGCGGCGGACGAGGTCCTGGCACACGCCGCTGGCGTCTCAGCTGAGCGCGTCTTGGTCAGGGCCCACTGAATAATAGTTCACTTTTCATCGCAGATAAGGAAATATATAAATAAGCATTCACGAATGGCAGATCCGTCCCTCCCAGCCCCTGTCCCTCTGTCTCTCACTTTTTCTCTCCTCTGTGTGGATTATAATTCCTGCAGACACGCAACTGGACGCCCACAAACGCCCACGTTTAGGCCAAGTTCTACACAGAAAGGAACTTCTAATAAGCCACAAAAACTTATATTACTTATACATTTTTATCTTAAATAAATGGGAAAACAAAATGATTTCCTTTTAGTTGAAATAATAAATTTAGGCCAAGCTCTACACAGAAAGGAACTTCGGCTAAGCCACAAAAACCCATATTATTAGTATATTTTTATTTTTAATAAATAGGAGTTGTGTGCTGAAACAAAATGATTTCCTTTTAGTTGAAATAATAAATTTAAGGCGAAGCTCTACACAGAAAGGAACTTCACCTAACCATAAAATCCCATATTATTTATAAATTTGTATGTTAAATAAATAGGAGTAGTGAGCTGAAACAAAATAATTTTTTGTACGTTTAACTGACTTTAAACAAGAATATTTTATAGATTCTCTTAACAGTTAACTGTGTACTTAATGTACATATATTATTTAAAGTACTTGTACAAACTTCTGTATAATTGGCGAAGAGTATTCTCATTTTGGCCAGCAGGCTTATATTTGCTTTATTTTAATTTCACATAACTTTTTGCCATATTTTCCTATAGAACCGCATTATTATGCGCATACTTAAATACATGTTAATATTTCCCTTTGGCAGTCAAGATCAATTCCATTTCCCATTCTTTTGCAATTCAAAATTAATTTAAATACTTTTGTGGGCTGGATTTTTTCCCTTTGTGCATTCGAGAATTCATCATTAAATTACGCCTGCCAAGAAAAAGATGAGGAAGCGAAGCCGCAGCAGCAGAAGATGAAAAAATCATTTATCCTGCCTGGCCTGGCCAGGACCAAGGCTGTTGAAAAGAGCGAAATTTTCATAGAATTTTCCTGCCATGTTTGTCATGCAATGCGAGGGAAAAACAAACCCCCGCCCTCCGATTCCGGACGGAGCTTAGTTCATTTGCTGGCAGAAAAATAAGCTTGCCTTTGCTTTATTTAAGCAAATATTTGATATGCTCCAGAACCCTGCGATGCAGCAGAGCAAACGCTGAGAGCTTAAAGCATAAATCAATATTTGTCACGGCGAATGGGGAACTCATCACAGCCGGCGAGGCTTTAATCGGAGTCAGGAAAAAATGAAGGCAGGGCCTCCCAGCTCTCAGCTGGCTGATAAGATAGGCCAGGTGGAGTCGGAGGAGTTGGACAAACAATCGGCGCCGTCTGATAAGGCCTAGTGGCTCTCCAGAAACTCCAGGAACCAAGCACTCGGGGTATAAAAAGCGATACAGTCTGGTATTCAAATTATTCGTTATTTCCCTGTTTATATTTATTTGTAAGTACCGGGTTATTTGTGGACCCGAGCTCACTTTTTCAGCGCAGCAGAAAGATTGCAAAAAATTGCATTTTTATTGCAGAGAGCATGAAAGAGAACATGGAAAGCAGTTTTTTCCATTTTTAATCTATAATAACTTTCCGATAGCGATGATTCGCGGCAAAGCGAGGAATAAAATAAAATAAATGGAAAAGTAACTACATATGCAGTGCTCACCGAATAAAAACTACGGGTACTTTTGTAGTAACAGCATCAATTACCGATTCGATTTTAGCTTTATTTTCCATCTGTCTGGGGCAAATTGTAAAAAACTCTACGGTAGCTGATTATGAGCTCTGTTTTTTATGACTAATGAATTGTCATGAAGAAGTCTCACAAAATTATTTGCTTTGTAAAAAAATGTACTATTATGAAAAATATAATGTCAATCATTACATTTTTATAGGAAATTTTAAGATAAAAAGTATTTAAAAGAATTTGAAGTATTCTTTGGATAAAACAATAAATATTAACTCAAATTCCTCTGCATTTACTTGTTTTTTAAATATATTTTAAGGGTTCATAAATTAGTAGTTATGTCTCTTATTAGCTTTGGAAAGAAATGTACTATTATGGAAAATATAATGTAAGTCATTAAATTTTTATAGAAAATTTGTAGAAAAAATTATTTAAAAGATTCTAAAATATATTTAGCTTAAAACAACTTATATTAACTCAAATTTCTCTACAGTTGGTTGTTTTAAAATATATTTCAAGGGTTCATAAATTAGGAATAATGTCTTTTATTAGCTTTGGAAAGAAATGTACTATTATGAAAAATATAATGTCAATCATTACATTTTTATATAAAACTTAAAGATAAAAAGTATTTAAAAGATTTTAAAATATTCTTTGGATAAAACAATAAATATTAACTCAATTTCCTCTACAGTTGGTTGTTTTTAAATATATTTTAAGGGTTCATAAATTAGTAGTTATGTATCTTTTTAGCTTTGGAAAGAAATGTACTATTATGAAAAATATAATGTAAGTCATTCAATTTTTATAGAAAATTTGTAAGAAAAGTATTTAAATGATTTTAAAATATATTTTGCTTAAAACAATTAATATTAACTCAAATTTCTCTACAGTTGGTTGTTTTAAATATTTTTTAAGGGTTCATAAATTAGTAATTTAACTTTTATTTGCTTTCGAAAAAATGTACTTTTATGAAAAATATAATGTAAATCATGAAATTTTTATAGGAAACTTTAAGATAAATATTATTTAAAAGATTTTAAAATATTCTTTGGATAAAACAATAAATATTAACTCAATTTCCTATACATTTAGTTGTATTTAAATATATTTTAAGGGTTCATTAATTAGTAGTAATGTCTTTTATTAGCTTTGGAAAGAAATGAAATGAACTATTATGAAAAGTATAATGTAAATCATTACATAGTTTATGGGAAATTTTAAGACAAAAAGTATTTAAAAGATTATGAAAATATTCTTTGGATAAAATAATAAATATTAACTCAATTTCCTCTGCATTTGGTTGTTTTTAAATATATTTTTAAGGTTTATAAATTAGTAGTTATGTCTCTTATTAGCTTTGGAAAGAAATGTACTATTATGAAAAATATAATGTCAATCATTACATTTTTATATAAAATTTAAAGATAAAAAGTATTTAAAATTTTATAATATTCTTTGGATAAAACAATAAATATTAACTCAATTTCCTCTACAGTTGGTTGTTTTTATAAATATATTTTAAGGGTTCACAAATTAGTGATAATGTCTTTTATTAGTTTATTATTAATCTGTTTTGGAAATATTTGGAAATATATATATATATATTACTTGTCAAAAATGCCTGTTTAAGGAACCCCCTTGGCTAAATCCTTTGGTAAATACATTTGACTGAGAGCTCTCCTGCAAGGACTCACTCCGGACTCTTGCTTAGCACTGCTCCTGAGTAGCTTTGGCAGCATCTAAATTACATGGCCCAGTGGCCAACTGGCCAGATCCTGGCCTGCATCCACTCCTGGCCATCTGGACCAGTTCTGGTTGGATGTGCTGCTGCGCCGCAGCTGCATTCAATTAATTTTACACGATGTAGCGAAAATCCAGCCCAGGAACATGAAAGAATATCCTGGGGAGCAGCGGGGGCCACCGAACTACAGCCGAACTAACGATAATTTTCCAGCGGCTAGGGGCAGGGCGGCGAGGGGGGCTTAAAGCAAAAACTACGTTGTAATAACATTTTAACGATATTAGCACGGAAAATGTGGCCCGGCACACAAAAGCGGAAAGTGGAAAGCTTAACGATGCTAAACGAGTGCAGTGTGTGCGTGTGTGAGTGCGACGGCGAGAGAGGCAGCGACAGAGCGAGAGAGGCAGCGACAGAGCGAAAGAGAAGAGCGAAAGGGAGGCCGAAGGATGCGACACACACACATGCAGAGCGAAGGCTGTTAGCTTCGCTTTTGCGGCTGCCAAAGAAATCTGCAGCGCAAATTGTTCAAATATTTTGGCTTTGCCACGCACACAAGCACAAGCACATGCAGCCCCCCCTTCACCAAGCGACCTCCTGCTCACACTGTTGTCTCTTTCTTTCCTTGGTGGACCGTGGGACAATGAGCGGGGAGAGCGGACATTGTTCAAATGCAGCGAGTTGTTACGTAATCCCCGCTGCCTGCGAAAACATATGTTATTGCACACCCACCTCCCCCTCACATGCTGACCCGCCCCTCCGCTCGGCCGTCGCAAGCAGCCGCATAATGGCAAAGTGAAAAGAGTTTTGCTTTCGGCGGCCTCCTTAAAGCGCCAATTCCCAAGCCGCCATCGCATTATACGCCACAGCATAAATCCAGTCTTACACTGGGAGAAAATGATGCTTCTAACGAGGAAGAGTAAGCTTAAAGTAGTCAAAATATATTTGGAAATACTATGTTTGTCTACCAAGATCTTTGACAAAGACATAATTCGATCAAAAAGCTTATAATGATCACTGCAAGCCATATAAGTGGTATACATCGGTGGTGCTACAGAAGTCATTAGCGATTTGAAATCACCTGAAAAATTGTCTAAACTGTGAAAACTATATCCTCAAACATTTTATTGCAATGTACTTCTTGTACTTCTAAGCACCTCTCAAAATGATTTCAAGCCCCAGGTAATTTCTTGTTTGTCTACCAAGATCTTTGGCAAATACAAATACAAAATACTAATATCAGAGGTGCTACAGAACTCACTAGGGTTTTGAAATCACTTAAAAGAGTATCTGATATCTATAAAATATTAAACAAAATCAAATTTGTACTGAATTGGCTGACTCAAACACTTTATTGCACCCTTTAAACTAACTTTAAATTTCTGGTGATTTCTGGTTTCTAATTTCGATAAAAACCCTATAAAGATCACTGCAAACCTTATAAATATTACATTTACATATGCTACATTTTCTTATTTACATAATTCAGATCACAAAGCACTTACAGTTCTTTGAGTGTTCAGAAGCCTCTCCCCCTTCTGGCCTTTATCCTTTATCCTTTCGCCACTCTCGCCCACAACATCTCTTTTACCACAGCTCCATCTCGCTCACTCTCCCTCTCGCGGTGCGTGCGCCCGAGTTTATGCAATGTTTTTCGCTTGTTTTGCGGCATTGTCAACAGTTTTATTCTGTGCTTCCCCCACCGTCTCCGTTCCCGCCCCGTCATATCCTGCCTCTTTTCGCGCTCTTTCTTTGGGCTTGTTAATATAAAGCAGGCGCCATCGCCGCATTGTTGTTTTTCCAGATAGGCCAGCTCCGCTCTGTTGGTCCGCACTTATAAATTGTGTGATTTCCCCCCAGCGCCAGTTTAAACAACAATGTGCGTCAAGTGAAGCACGTACGTGAGTGCTATCGTGTGCGTGTGTGTGTGTGTGTGTTTGTGTGCGGGGCGTTAAAACAAAAGTCAACAAAGCGCTCCTCCAGAGTCCCTCTGTATGTGTGCGTGTAAGCTGCTAAAATAGTAAATTATGGCAGCGCACACATGCACCGCTTGAGACAAACACAAACGCGTTGCATGCTTATGTGGGCGCCAAGTGCCTGTGAACTTTGCCTTCACCATTGGCTATGACTTAATAAGCAGCCTCTCGAGCAGCGCATAGAGGGGCGCCGGCAAGGACACTCCCGGACCGCGGTAATCCCACTGTCTGCCAAGGGACGCGGATTACACCCGAGCACACATGTGGTCAAGCCGGAGACAGCTGGCTACCGAGACAAACAACCCCATTAACATGCAAACTTTAGAACAACGGTTACAAAGATAGAACAAGCCATTGCCATATCTTCACGGAACTTAGAAAAATCCAGCTCCTGACTCCGCCAAGTCGCAAGTGACTGCATCGAAGGTGCTGCAGAAATCACTAGCGATTTGAAATCCCTTTAAAGCGAGTCTAAAAGTATGCCATAAAATGTTTAATGCACCAAATGTAGTGCAAATGTTTACTTTTGAAGAGAATGTAGCATAGACTTAAGCACCGTTTTAAGTGATTTCTAAAAGCTAGTGATTTCTGTTCACTCTCATCACTAGAGATTTGAAATCCCTTTAAAATGTGTCTAAAAGTATGCAATCAAATGTTTAATGAACCAAATGTAGTACATATGTTTTCATTTGAACACAGTTCCATACAGTAAACACAGTTTTAAGTGATTTCAAAACCCTAGTGATTTCTGTAACTTCCGAATAAGCAGAATTGTTTTTTTCAAGATTCTTACTTCAGATATAACCTTCGGAAGTTGCGCGCTTATTATATTTATTATTATATTATTATTATATAATTTGGGTCGCTAAAAACGCAACTGTTCTTTTATTTAAACCGCTAAGCTTGGGGAGTATCTCACAGTCGAGCACACTCGGTTGTAGATTTCTTACTTGTAACTAATCTCTGAAACATGAAGCGCGGAAGACAAGAAGCACTTGCAGTTTGCAGTGGGCAATTTGATCCAAGCGTTACTATGACTATATATATAGGTATGTTATTATATAACGTAGTTATATCAATTCATTTATGTTCATAATCATATTCAAACGGTCTTATGACAGCTATAAGAAATGGTGCTCAGATGAGACCCGTTCCGACATCTATACTACCTGCAATGAACTTTATTATCGATCGACTTTATTAAATTAAAGTTCTAAAAATAAAGCAGCTATAAAAATTAAGTAGATTGTCTCAGTTGATAGCCTTGGAGTTGCCTGATTCGTGGGTATATAAATTATTTATTTATTTATTACTTATTTTGCCACCAGAACCATATTCCTTATCTGTCTATATCACACCCAAATAAAATTTAATTTAAGGTGTGAAAAATGTTGAAGCATTTTTATTTAAATAACATAATTCAACAATTTTCACTTCACTTCATTC
Organism: Drosophila pectinifera; assembly: GCA_008042775.1. Classification (NCBI taxonomy): domain Eukaryota; kingdom Metazoa; phylum Arthropoda; class Insecta; order Diptera; family Drosophilidae; genus Drosophila; species Drosophila pectinifera. The sequence continues at coordinate 98,303 of VNKC01001588.1, read as the reverse complement.
TTTCACTTAGCGAAATTCTCGAATGGAATTCCTTAAATTTTCTTTGTGGCACCCAAAACCATTGAGGAGTTGCAAGAAGAGCTCTCAATATAGACTGGTTTCTTATTGGGGTGTAACTGACTCTTGTCTCCCAATTTCACAAAGCAGGGAAATAGTCAAGGCAACTTTCGAATTTGACTTGGCACAGCTTGTCTTTAAAAGAGAAGAGCTTTTAGCCACGCTCTCAGAACAATGTCAATGCACTGCGCACCTGATAAGAGCTGCAGCTGGAAGTTTAGGGTTTCTGCTGGCGGCTCGGTTCCGCTGCAGCGGCCAACTAACCCAAGGTAAACAAGCGGGCTCCCAGCGACTTGTTGCTATCTTCTATCTTCTATCTTGGCTCGACGTTTGGCGCTCGTTGCTCTGAGCTGGGCGTCGTTAAATTATTTTCTTTACTGCTGCGGCATGCTCTTTATATGGCTTTCTGATGACACAGGGGCTATAAGGGGCGATAAGGAGGCAGCCTAGGAAAAGCTGAGGCAGCGCGAAGTGCAACCGGAGGCGCCTGCGAAGGCGTCGGGTTTCCGCTTCGATCCGGGCTATTGAATATTTTGCAGCTCCTTATTTACGATTTCCGCCAACTCGGCACTTCGAAAGGTGAATCTGCGACTGTCAGATACAGACAGGCAGTTAATCACTTGCGATCTCCGTCGAAAAAAAGCGAAAAGTTCGCGGGTGACTCACGGCGCCAGAGAGTGGCAATTACTGTCTCTCCAGAGATATCTCTTTGAACTCATGCTGCAAATATGCCGCCGAAAGTCTGGCCGGGCTAAGCCGGCTCTCTGATTCAGTTAGAGCTTTAAATTTTGGTATGCGGGAGTCGGATTGTCTCTTGATTCGCCTCCGTGAGTTTGGTGGCTATCAGAGGAGGCTCTCTGAGATCCGATGGGTCTTAGGATCATAAAATTAGGTTAAGCCCTCTAAAGCGAAGGAGAATACCTTAATGATATGACATCGAAGTCATTGTTTGAGTAACTTATCTGCTGGCTTTACCTAAGGGTGGCTCTGATAATACTTATAGTTACTTGTCATTCATGATTTACACTCAAACAAGAATTACTCATCGATGGAGCACAAAGAAACCCAAGGAAACCAGAGTTCGGCCCGTACATGATATCGCAATCTGTGCACTGTGCCAGTTAGATAACGCTGGGATCGGGCCAACTGAGATATGCCTAGGCAAGGTTATGAACTCGGATCTGCCTTTAGGGCTGCCTATAAATAGCTAGCAAATGCATGGCCCATAAATATCCACCAAGTCAGCATATCGAAAACGCTCTCCATTCCATACGATAATGCTCGACTTAATTACATATGAGGGTTGCGACGGCAGAGAGCGAGGGGGGTGCAGACAGCTGGCAGACGCCGCGACCCGCAGTGGCACAAATGCACTTAAGTTTTCTTCGCTCTGGGCCCTGCTTTCGGGGAGGAAGTCGTGGCATAAGGCACACATCACTGCCAGCGAAAAGGGAGTCCTTGCGCGATTGAGCAATGCAATGGAGCGGCAGCTCGTCCTCAGTTATGAGTGCAGTAAGTACTGGATGTGCAGGAATTATTCTAGTAAAAATATAATGTATTATGAGATTCCTTTTCAGCTGAAACCACGGAAAGTGAAAGCACCAATCTTTTAAATTCCAAGGATGCACTTCCTTAATAATCAAGAGTAACAACAGCTTCTCTCTTGTTTAAACTTTTAATGATCTAGTGAAATTGGAGAACTACCTTTCTTAATATTATTTCTCCTAAATCACTGCAATTTCAACCCTTAGCGAGTGCCTACTGTAGGGCAATCGCAGTCTAGCTCGCGCCAAAGTCTGCCAGCTGCCACCTAGACTCAGTCTCAGTCGCAGGCACAGGATCTGAATCCTTTGCAGGCTCATTCGCCGGCTCAGTCAATGCTCATTCAGCTCTGGGGATAATTGCTGCCAAACGAAGTGACATTTCTCCCTGACAATCCTTTGTGCTGCTGCCTGGGATTTGGACTCATTCTTCTCCGTCATCTGTGCCTGTACTTGCAGATGCAGTTATGGTTGTGACTGTAGTTCCTCTTGTTTTTGCTGTGCCGTGCAAACTCAGGCAGCTCGACAAGCGGACTCAAAGACAGCCAAAATTTATGTTCGGTGAGCGGTGACGAAGTGAATGCCAGAGAGAGAAATCTTCGAAGGTGAAAACCTATTAGAGATTTTCGCTCTAGCTTGTAATGGCCTCCATTGTACAGAGTAATCTAAATATTGTTCTCTGTGTAGTTTTGAGGCGCTGTGCCGGCTGAATAAAACTGAGTTGAGCTGAGCTGTGAGCCTCGTGCATTTCGTTAACGTGACAAAAATACATTGATTACATTTTTTAGCTGCACTCGACTCTAGGATCTAGGATCTGACATCTGGGAGCTGGGAGCTGGGAGCGGTGGCTGGGGGCTGGGCGCACGTCCACACACTTGGCACATTTGTCAGAGCGGCACCGCCATGTAAACATCTTGCACGTAGGACCCGGGTCCTTGTGCATCCCGTTACATGGTACACAAAATACGGAGCACGGCAGGCGACGGAGTCCTCGTGTCGCTCGGGGTCTTTGAACTGACAAATTACATTGACAACGAATGGGGGAAATTCCGTCCGTGTGCACTCTGAACTTCTTTGGCCCACGCCGAGGTGGAGCTGCACACTGAGAGCCTCGGGTCAATGTCACGCCAATTCATATCTATGGAAAGTTAAGCTCAGCTGTCAATAAATAAATAAAATAAATAAATGCCAGCCACAAGAAAGTTCTTTGTACTCGATGAAAACTTGTGCAACTCAAGTCTGACTGTCACATAAAAGCTTCGCGACGGAGGATAAAAATAGAAGCACATTAAGAAATGTATTTAGTTCTGGTTAATCATTTAAAATATATATTATTTTTTCATTATTTATCATTTATTTAAAATTTATTGCCATATTTATCCTTCAAGTCAGTATAAAAAGAAGAAAAAACATTCTTTCTGACAATATATTGCCATAGTTCCACAGTAAAAGTTATTGTTATGTTGAAAATGAGATACTACATCAGTTAGGGCGTTATTTCTCCCAGTGCACATCGCTCAGCAGTTGCTTTCGGGTTTAATTTGCTTACGCTGCTATCCCACTCCCCCTCCACCCCGCGAGCTCATCCCGACAGCTTTAACTACTTTCGCAATTTGGAAATTGCTACAAATTGGCAAGAGCAAATAAAAACCCCACGTGGGCCGCTCTTAATTTCTGTATTTTGTGTAGAGGTGGGCGATCTCTTAACGCTTTAATGGTGTTTGCACCAATTGTTCAATTGCCTAATTGTTGTTGAGTTACAACAGCCAACAGTTTGTGCCATATTTCGCCGATTTATCGCCGTTGATCGATCTTGAATGAGTCCACATTTACTATACTTTACTGGCCCTTTTAAAAGTTCCGGTTATCTTATCAGCGCCCGACCGAAGTGGACAAGCTTGCGCAAGTCGGCAAACAAATTTCGAAACGGAAATTCTTAGGGGTTAAAAATAATCGACAAAATAACTCCCTTTGCATTGCGCAAAAAATTAGCATCAAATCTCAGCTAGGAGAACAACAAGCGAGTCCAATCAAGGAACTAAATCTCAGGCAGCTGCGCATGCGCTGAAAACCTAGGAAAAGGAGGGGAGGGGGACGGATCGCACCTTTGGAAATGCTACCGAACAGCTGGACGGAGGCAGCCAGAGCGGGAGAGCGCGTGATAAGAAAGCGAAATAGCAACAAAAGCATAAACCACCACCAACTACTACAACAACGCAGGCGACAATGCGAACAATGCGCTGCATTATGCGGAGCGTACATATGTACATTATGATTAAACAAACATGCAGAGAGGCAGAGAGAGAGAGTCACAGGGAGAGAGAGAGAGAGTTTAGAGAGAGCAGCTGTTGATAGTGATAGTGTTGACTGTCAGGCTTTCCAAAAAAAAAAAGCCAAAACAAACCTTTTTCGCTGAGAGCCTCTAATTCAAACACACTTTTAACTCAACTTAATTATTTGTACACCTAACTTTATTAGGAATTGAGAAGATTTTTTCCATTTCCAAACTTTAATATTTCTGTATTTTTAATTGCATTTATTATATTTTATTACTTGGGTTAACAATTAATTTTAGCTAGAAAAAGCCAAAAAAGGCCAGCTCTGCATACCTCCATAAAAATATACATTATCTAAGAATAATTGTTATAAGGCAATTATCTAAAGAAAATATATATATAAATAAGTTAAATGATATATGTTTAATAATTATTGAAAACCTTAAGTCAAAAATGTATTACTATAGTAACTAAAAAAAAATAACAATAAAACTGGTGTACTTTTTAAAAATTTAATGAAATAAATCTTTTTGAAGTAAAATGTATGTTCTTCTAACGCTTCTTTTTTTCGGTGTAGCTTACTCACCCAGGTAATTTGACTCTATGGCTGGCTCTCTCTCGCAGCGGGCCAGGTCTCTCCCTCCCTCTGAATCAGAAGTCTACGGCGTCGCATTCGCTTGCGAGCTCTCGAAGAACGCAGACGCATTACACGATCGCCGCGAGTCTTTCTTCGCTCTCCGCTGAGTTTCTTCGTGTTCGCTTCGTTCGGGTTTTTACGTGTTTAGTTGGTGTCGCCTGTGTTTACCGTTGTGCAGTGCTAAACTATTTACGCTCGTCTTGTGGGTGCCCACCCCACCACCCACCACGCCCCCAAGTGCCAAGTGACCAAAAATAATCAAATGACACGTGCTTGAAATATAAATTTTACTATCTGTCAGTGGCCACAATCGAGCGACCGACAGCAATAACAACGGCTAAACTCGGGATTACCTCCGCATTGTTTGTTTGTAGAAGAAAACGGTAAGTTTCGGTCACCAAAAGCCGCATATGGGATGGCAGCCAAACAGACTCATAACTGTTTATGGGCCCCTTTGACCCCAATAAGCTTATCAATAAACACAAATATTTAATACGCCCCTTGTAATTACACACGCTTTAATACACACACTACAGTATGTCGGGCCACCCATTTATATTGAACTCATAACCCAGCTATGCGGCTATATTGTTTTTATTTCCGTATTTTCGAGGACTCACTAAGCCCGATTTTATGACTCAGGAGCGTCCCAGAGTCGTCAGACCGCAAAATGATTTCTTTCGTCGCTTGTTTTTCTCGCATTTTTTGCTGGGCTTTTCTCTGAATGTTCTTTATAACGCAGATCCCCCGATGAGTCACCCACCAGCTTGGGGATACTGAGTGGATAACTGGGAGATATGTACTATAATTGGGGGTGTGGGCCAGGTGACTGATCAGCCTGCTGTTGAATGAAGCGAGTGTGTGTGGGGTGGTGACTAAGCCTCGGCTTGACATAAGATTGTTTGGGTTAGGTAAAGGTAAAGGAATATGGAAGCGATGGATCTACTCGTCATAGTATTGACATTCCGATAACTCTCTTAATACTTCTCTTAATAATAATTAACCATATTTATATACATATGTAAGAGTGGATACAAATTCTTAGTTAAGTTGCCGGAGGAGGAACCTATTTAAAACAACTCAACTAAATTGTTCTAAGGAAACACCTCTCCGCAGGTATAATAAGGCCTTTTAGCCAAGATCAAAGCCTGCTGTTGGCTGCCGAGGAATGTCGAAAATTCCCCACTTTGCACCACCAGAAGATTCGCATAATTCTAGTACACTGAAACCGAAACCTAATTGCAATAATCAAGGGACCCTGATTGCACTGATCTAGTTCCAGGCGGGGAGTGTGTTCTGCGGATGGGGTCTGCAGCTGCGGCTGGGATTGCTCCATTAGAGTGCTAAACACCGGCCATTACACCGGTCAACGCGAGAGGTGTTATTAGGCCCGCTGCCCAGAAACCAGTCCGGAGTCAGTCACCTGTGGCGGCCACTCGCCACTCTCCAGTGGAGATCGATATCAGTGACAGTTGGTGTCGATGGTGGCAGCATCCAGTGGGCAGGAGGCAGCGTCTCCGATATGCGGCTACCGTTAGATGGGAATGCCAGGGCAATGATGATTGGCTAATTGAATGGGATTAATGTTTAATTTGGCTTAGTTTATTGATTTTCCATTGAAGCGCTCGATGTGAAATGTCAGACAACGCCGTAAATGGAGCAGAGCAGAGTGGAGGGGACTCGGGTTCTATTCAGCGAGCGTTTGAAAGCGTAATCCGTCCGGCGATGTGTCAGGTGGCAGGTGGCAGGTTGCAACAACAATGGTGGCAGTGCGGCCTGAATAATTGCACTCGCCAAATGCCAATTGGATTCATCTCGAGCGGACCGTTTTTTACATAATTAAATGATTGTTTAAAACTGATTTATTATTTAATTGTTTGCCACTCGAACGACAACAATTAATTATGCAATAACAAAAGATGGCAAATAAATAAATAATAATTTCATTATAATCAATGCAACAGCTGCCAGTCGGCAGTCGGCAGTCGGGAGCGGTGGGCCACGCAGCAATTAAAATTTATTACGCCTATTTTGCATTTATTCCATTTTAATTTGTCGCTTAAATGTCAAAACTATTAAAATGATTGCGACCGATGGCGGATTAATCATTGGTTGGTTTGGCGTTGGCCAATCGATTCTGATCTCGTTGGGCCTTAACTTTTGGTTAATTAAGCCGCCTCTTCCCTCCCCCAACTCGACCTTTGAGCCAAGTTCAGTTAACACTTAACCACCCCGCATATTAACTTAATTAAGATGATTAACATTTCAGTGTAATTTTCAATGCAATGTTACGAAGCCATTTGCAAACATGGCCACTATTCAAGCTGGCCAGAACATTCATTTATTATTCAATATTATTTTCTACTGTTGTTTTTCGGTTTTTATTATGAAATGCTTTCGATAACGAGGCATTATCTCAGCCTTTGTTGGCTCTTCAGCGCGATATGGCAGAGTTCCGTTGTGCATAAATTATGGGCCGCCGCTCTCTTGGCCTGCAAGTTAATTGGCAGATTGTGTCACCCGCGGGGAGTACACTTGAGAGTTCTATTCGGAACGAAACTTGTTTGCTGACATCTCTATACGTCTCTGGCCATTTGCATATGAATTTCGCCTGTTTCGGCTTTGTGCCTAATTAGCCGGCAAGCCAGCTCCTTGGGCCAAATGAAATTTACATCGAATCTTACACTATTTAACACACCCAATTAAGTGCAATTTGTGGCTCTGCTGCTGCTGCTGCCTTTGTTGCTGCTCTTGGGCATTTGTAATGAGGCGTTCATACTCATCTCGGCCCAGCCATTACACTTCCCTGCTCTCCGCTCCCCGCTCCTGCTGCGAACCGGATTGTTAGCTAAACATTTTTTACATTTCGCCTTGCCTACTAATGAGGGGCACAGAGACGTCTATTAAAATTACTCATGGCTGGCCATAAATATCGATTAAGGGGCGGTTTTTCAATCAATTTGAGCGGAAAGCGGGCGGGGAAGTGGTAATGAGACAGCCGCCCGCAAAAAGTCCAATGGGGAGAAGTCGCAGGGTCAGGGTCAGTGGGGGCAGGGTCCTGGAAATGTTCCTACGGCGGCTTCGGTTACTAATCCAATTAGAATTACGCCGCCGGCCGGGAAGTCGCCTTTGTAGGTGTTCCTAATTAGATTCTCGTCGGTGAGGCGGTTTCCTGTGCGAAAAGTTAAATTAAAAATTCGTCTACAAATCCAGACTTTTTTGCTCCATAAATAGAGCGACAATTGCGGGCTATTTTTCTCTCTTTCAAGAAACCCATTGTTTACGGGAAAGAAAATTGTGTTTTGGACGAGAAAGCCAAATAATCAGTGAAGGCAAATCGGTATGTTGGTAAAGGTCAAAAGACATGAAAATGTTGTTTCCTATAAAAAAAAAAAACATGTTTTCTTACCAACAAAAGTTAAACGAAAATATATTGTCTCGAAGGCTCTAGAGAGAATGGAATATATAATATATAATATATATACACAAGAAAATTAAGAAAAATCCTTTTATTTAATGAGAAACTACCTAAATTTTATTTTTCAAATACAGTAATATTTTAAAGTTTTACACGAACTCTATACAAATCACCAGGTGGCGCTACTTAAGTGATTTACTTTCCTAAACTGACAATAGCACCACCTGTTGGTTCGCTCGATGATCTCAACATTTGTTAGCATAGACCAAAACCAATTGTTTACCCATAATTGTACAGGATCTCGTGAATATATGGATTTCGTACTTAAACATATAAAAATAAATCAAGTTTATTAAGTCATTTAAGAAGCCAAAAAAAAAAAAAAAAAAAAACATTACTTTCCGCCATTGGTTATTTTTAGTATTATTAAAAATGGCGTATTATAACGGCCTAGCAATGGTCATACTGCGCAAATGACTTATCGCACTGTTAATCTTTTACATGGCGATTATGTAAAAAACTGGGCCAAAGGGAAGCCTTTTCTAGTCACTTTTTTACAAGCTTGTAATCATAGAAATTTTATTAAAAATAAACAGAATTATTTTAAATTGTGATCAGAAACTTAGTTTTACTGCCTCTCCATCAATGTTATCCACCTTCTTCACGGTTGCATTTTCTGAATTTAGCTACATAATGCGTTAAAGTAAAACAGTCACACTGATCGCATTTGCCTAGAAATAAAACAGTAACTTCGGTCACTCTGATCGCCAAGAAATAAAATATTTTGCAAATCGCAAAGTGTATTTAAATCAACAACATCGAAGAAAAAGACGCGGTTTCAAATTCGTGAGATACTTGCCAGGAGAAGTCGAGAGTTTTCCCATTCTTCGCGAGCGGCGGGCGGCGGAAAATACGGGGGAAAATGCGTCCGCTTTGAAGTGGAATTCCGAGTCGATTGCCGCACGACGACGTCATCCCCAGTCACAAACACACGCACAGAGTCACCGATACACCGACACAACGACACAAAAGGTGCGCACAGAGAATTCGTTGAGATTGTTGTAAATTATGAAAGCAATTTATCAACTGAACCCCGAACTGGAAACTGGAAATCGAAGGAAAAGCTACAAAAGCGACGGAAGAAGAACAGAGAATACAGCAACGGAAGAGGGAGAGCGGGTGAGATAAACGCGCCTCGATCACCAGCAGATACACAAAGAGAGCGGAGAGAGCGAGAGAGCGCTGTGCACATGTACTTGTTGCTGGATAGTTGACCTTTGGGAGCGCAATAATATAAATCTCGAGTGTTTCTGTGTAAGTACGCTAATTAATTCACGAATAAAATGGCAAACGCTTTGATGGCGAGCTCATCATAAAAAGTGCCCAAGGCAAAAGTCGCAACATTTCGTAGAGCAACAACAAACGCAGCAGCAAACTAACAGCTCTTTGAAGGTTAACAGACCCATTAGCAGCGCCTGTTAAGTGCCAACGTATATTAGTAATCAATGATACATAGTGTTTATGTTGCTTATCAGGCACAGGATGCCCATATTTCATATTCATTCACTGAATAAATTCGGAAAAACTTTCCGCTGCGAAAGCACTTCTAACTGTTGTTGTTTTCGCTTTTCTTTTTTTTATTTTTTGTTATTATATGGCCTGTCATGCGTGCGACAAATATTAAAAAAGACCCGAGGAGGGAAGATATAGAGGAGATGCCGCCGCTATATCCGCCGAGCGACAGTACGAAAATAAACACACACGAGCCAGCTGAATGGCCTCCGCCCCCCGTACAACCCCTTCCGCTCTGATTCTACGCCCATGACCATGTTTTGGTTTCAATTTCCATTTTTCGAAATAATACCGCAATACACACACGCAAAAATAATGACTTTCCTATAATAATTTTGAGGATTTCGGCCTTAATTGTTTGCGTTTTCAGCAAACATTTAACATTCGTTGATGCAGAGAGAGAAAATACTTGATAGTTTTTAGGAGAAAATATTATATTATTATTATTATAATATTATAATATTATATAAAAAACGTTTAAATTGGGAACCGTAATATTTGAAGTAATTATTATATTTATATAAATTTATTTATATTTATACATCCGCCTTAAGAAACTCAGACTTGTAATCAGTAATTTCAATGCCAAAATGCCATTTACACATGGCTTTCCCTATTATTTTAGGTGTAAATATTGTGTTATTCAGTTTGATTTTTGGCAAGCTTTTATTTTGATAACATAGACATGTTACTATGGGTATTATTATGGGTATTAAGTCCTCCTATTTATTTTCTCTGTGTGTATGGTCGGTTGAACGTTTGTTTATGCATTCGAACGTGTCTGTCGGTTATTTAGGATTCCCATATGCAAACAATCGAAATTATGGTTCGTCTGTTTTCGTTACCTGTTTTGCCTGCAATTCGGTTATTCGTAATGAGTGATTTCATGGGATTTTCCCCGATTCGCCCGATTTCCTCGGTATTTGCATGCACTTGCGAACAGTTTGTGAGTCCGCAGTTTTGCAGCCACTGTGTGCTAATTACTTTTCTCGATAAAGCTTAGTGTTTGCCTTGGTGTTGCTGCTGTTGTTGTTGTTGTAGCTGCTATTTATTGCGTGAACAAAAGATAAGCGGCACAATGTGGGCGAGCGGCAGCTGCTCGAAAGCCCGAAGGTGGCGAACGTGCCACTGCTGCTCCAATGCTTAATCATTCACTCATTGGCTCAAGCCCAACTCACACTGCCTCATCATCCACTAGAAATAAACACAAAACAAAAAACATTGCCATTCCGCATGACTCGAGCTGCCATTAAAAGCGTTGCCTGTTGTTGCCTTTTGTACAGTTTGAGCGGCACTGCAATAAGTGGTTTTCTCCTCCGCAGAGAGCAGTAAGCGGCAAAGCGCTGGAATGGACACCTGCGTCGAACTGGAGCTGCAGCCGATTGGCAAGGAGGATCAGCAGGAGGCCAAGGATCATCCGCAGGATGACACGAAGCCCCAGGCAGCTCCAGGGGCTGAGGAAAACCAGCTGCAGCGGAAGAGCCTGCTGACGCCCGTAAAGATCATTGATCCCTCGAACCAGTCGCCAACTGGCAACTCCATTCAGGAGCTCGAGGGGACGCCCCGGACGCCCAGGACACCACCCCCGATGAACCTGCAGCCGGGCACATCCCGCCAGCTCTTCAGGGACGCTGCCCTGGCTCACGGCGGCCAGGAGAGCACTTCGTTTTTGCATCAGGAGCTGAACAATATCGCCGCCACCCAGACACCGGCCTCGAAGCTCCGGAGTGCCAGCTCCACGCTGAATGCCAGTGTTTCGCGAAACCCCTCCACCACCGGGGGCAAGCACGAGAAGAAGATCGGCCACCGGCGGGTGGTCGAGGGTGGCGAGGTGACCTACAAGAAGATCCAGTCCAAGCAGATCATGGGCTCCATACAGCTGGGCATCCAGCACACGGTGGGCAGTCTGGCCAGCAAGCCGAAGAGGGATCTCCTGATGAACGACTTCTGGGAAATGGAGACCATATCGTTTCCACCAGATGGTTCCTCCATCACACCAGCTCACCACTACAGCGATTTCCGGTTCAAGGTGTACGCACCCATCGCCTTTCGCTACTTCCGGGATCTGTTTGGAATCGCTCCCGACGACTTCCTCATGTCCATGTGTGCCTCGCCACTAAGAGAGCTCTCCAATCCGGGGGCTTCCGGCTCTATATTTTACCTGACGGACGACGACGAGTTCATCGTCAAGACGGTGCAGAAGAAGGAGTGCGAGTTCCTGCAGAAACTTCTGCCCGGCTACTACATGAACCTCTCGCAGAATCCCTGTACCCTGCTACCCAAGTTCTTTGGACTCTATTGCTTCCATTACAACTCGAAGAACGTGCGGTTGGTGGCCATGAACAACCTGCTGCCCTCGGACATCAAGATGCATGCCAAGTACGACTTGAAGGGCTCGTCCTTCCGCCGCAAAGCCTCCAAGGCGGAGCGCCAGAAGGCGAGTCCCACATTCAAGGACCTCGACTTTGCCGAGCACCATCCGAACGGCATTTTCCTGGAGACGGATACGTACACTGCACTGATGCGCACCATACAGCGGGACTGCATGGTGCTGGAGAGCTTTCAGATCATGGATTACTCGCTGCTGGTGGGCATCCACAATCCGAAATTGGCCGAAAAGGAAAAGAGGGAGGAGCGGATCCAAAACGCTCGGGAAAACTTGCAGCGTAAGGAGAGCGCCACCCAGGGTCCTGCATCCCTGAACCCCGATGACGACGCCCCGGAGGCGGATCAAAATCAACTCCATACAGTGGCCTCTTACGCCTCCATCCCGGGCACTTCCGCCGGCACTGGAGGAGCAGCCTTAAATCGCACTCGCAGTATGAACCGTCAGCGTATGGTGGCTTATTCCACAGCTCGTGAATCGATTAGAGCCCCAGGTGTGCCCCTGGAGGAAGATGTGCTCTCAGGCGGTATACCCGCTCGATCAGAAAATGACGAAGAGTTGATCCTATACATTGGCATTATCGATATCCTGCAGTCGTACCGCTTGGAGAAGAAGCTGGAGCACACTTTCAAGAGCATCCTGTACAACGGGGACACGGTATCCGTGTGCCGCCCATCGTTCTACGCTAAGCGCTTCCAAGACGCCATGGCCAAGCAGGTGTTCAAGAAGACGCCCACATTTCCACTGAAACATTCCCCCTCCAAGCGCAAGACCTCAGCAACGCAACTGCGTTCGCCCGCCATGCGTCTTCCCTCGCTGAGCACCCCGACCGCCGGACGGCCAGCGGTCCTGAACATGCTCTCTGGAATGTCGACGCCGCCGCCGGCCTTCGACGACATCTCCGAGGAGGACATTACCGCCGCGTCCACTACGACGCTGCAGCGTCAGCAAAGACAAAACGGCAACAGCCAGTCAAACAACAATCAGGGCGAGATGGAAGGAGACCCAGCCGGAGGTAGCAGCCCGATGGGCGCCAGCGGGGAACCCAGCAGTACCTATCACACCCACTACTCTTACGACAGCTCGGTACGGACCAGCGACATCAGCGACGATGAGTCGACGGGAACGGGATTGAGTGGCTCCCGTTCGCCGCTGAACCGCGCCAGCCACAGTGTCCAGGTGACAACGGGCTATGTGGAGCAGATCCTCGCGGCGCCGGAAGGCGAGGCAGAGCAGATACATGCAGATGTCAACGGCAAGGTCACCACGATGACGACCACAAAGACGGCGCACATCCAGGCCCCCAGCTACACGTCCACGCTCGTGCTCAACGACCTGCCGCGTTGAGATTGGGAGCTGGACTGGGATTTGGTCCGCCAGGGAGAGTGGGATGCATATATGTATAACCCTCGGGTATGTGGGCTTGTAAGGTGCAAGCGCCACTCTCCCATCACGGAAAAAATTCTGAAAACGAGCTCGTTTATCTTGATTAAACACAAAAACCAAAAACGAATACGTATTCGATATTAAAATTTATGTGGCGCCTGTACTAATTGACTGCCAACCAGCCATGCCACTCAGCCGCCCCCAACACACACTTGCAGCCTGGGGGCTTCCCCCTGCCTAGGAAAATTTATAAATATTATTTGGCTTTACTTTTTTGGTTGTTCTTTTTGTTCTTGTATGTGCGTGGCCTTAACTGAAGTTTGTTTTAATTTTCGAAATCATTGTGAACGGGAATCGAACTATTTAGACGAAATTGAGAAGAGAAGTGAAGTGAGAAGAGACAAGGAGAAACTCAATTATTGTCGTTATATATATGTACGTTGCTGTATTATAAAGTGCGTTTACGTATTCTAAGATGCTCATGTAAATAAACGAAACGATAAATAAATATACGTATATACATTTTACACGCAGGATCGAGTGTCCTTCGGGGGTTGTCCTGCCGCTGACACTTATTGGAGCTCTGTCTGCGGCTGACCATAAATCACTTAATGATTTTCAATGTTGCTATTAAGCACCGTTAATTTTTATCGCCTTGCAGCATTGTTAAGCCTCTTTCAGCCATCCCGCCAGCCTGCCAGCGTCAATTGTGCAATATTTATTGTGCCAGAGAAAGGGATTTCGCCCGGCTCGGAATTGCAATGTGGGCATGGAGCTAACAGAGCTCTCCATTAATTAGCCCAAGGCCCAGGGACAGTGATTTTAATTTCTGTACCCTGTAATTCGGGCTTTCGAAAGGGTCTTAGTGATATATTAACGAGAAGTGGGAGTCCAAGGTCTGTGCCCTATAGAACTTAAATATCTGGTATTGGATTATTAGTGGGATCTTTATCAAATTGTTATGAGGTCAGCCAATAAATTACTATGTTATAATTGTATTTGTGTGAGTAAGAGATAAATCGAAACTATTAATACTTTTTATAATTTATTGTACATGTATATAAAGATATATAAATATCATTTTATGTATTGAGAACAATATGAATACATGAAATGTTGTTTATGCGTACACTAATCTTAACACAAACCCAGTAATAGATTAAAAAAATTGCAATTTAACTCTAAAAATTACTCTCTAAAATTATAATTCGACTGCACTGGTGTACTGCTTACATCCTGTGCATGCTGCGCGTGTGTCGGCCGAGGTCGGGCAGCGAAAAAGTTGCTGACTCGCGAGTCAGGGTTGTGGGCACCCCTGCTGCTCTGAAGTGGTAAGGATTCCGTAGGAAATAATGAGAGTTTGAATAGTCGACCCCACCATCCTTCGTTATTATGTAAAATACCAAAAAACCATGTTATTATTACGAATTGCGTTAGAAATATTTAATATATCTTTTTTGCATTAAACAGTGAGTGGGCAGCAAATATTTGTTGGTTTTTATTGTCGTGCATTTTTACTAATTGAATATAATTTTAATTAATTGCTTAATGAATTCGATAAATATGCGTGTGTGGCGGAGTGTGAATCTGCATGTGTGTGCATTCACCATAGGAAAAGTGCTGGAGAAAAAATAAATTTCGTCCTTTATTTATTTTATTTTGTTTACTTGAAACAAGCACTTTGTCAATATTTGCTCTGTGGGGGGACGGCAGCAGTTGACCAAATGCCATTTGTGGGCCAAAAAGAATGAGTGATAGAGACGGGGGGCGGGTGGGGGTCAGAGTTCACTGGGCATGCAAAATAAACTTCCCCACTCATGCATAACACAAATAGTTGCACACTCTCTCGCCGAGGTGCTGCCAACAAGTCCCTTTCTACGCAAATACACACACATGTTTGGGTGCACATGCAGGGCTATATTATGTAATTATGGCGAAAACAAAGTTTAATAAATATGTAAACTGCAAAGTGCAAAAACCACGCAAAATTAAACAAAATAAAACACGAGTTCGGTTGGCTATGTCACACGAAAATTGTTTCGCAGCATAATTAGTTTATTCCATTTGCATAATAGAGACCCGATGCCGCACCCTGAATGCTTTGTCCCATTTCCATCCCCATTCCCATTCCCAATCCCAATCCCATTACCATGCCCCCCGAGAAAACCATTTGCATTTCCAGCAGCCAGCAGCCAGCAGCCAGCAGCCAGGAGCCAGCAACATGGCCAGGTGACCGCCCCTTCTTTATGCTTATAACTCAACAGATTTGGCCTGTAAAATCTGCATAAATGCCCACAATTTGGGGCATTCACATCAATTATTTAGAAATTATTGCACTGTAATGTATACAGTGGAGCGGTCGGCCATATGCCAAATGTCATTTTGATGGCCCGATGGCCGAGACTCCTCCGGCCTGCTCAAGTTCCGAGCTCCTTAAATCACTCGAACCGAGCTGAAATTTAAAATAGGAGAGGGTCCTGCTCCTGCTCGAAATACAGCTCTCCATTGATTAAAATAATGATTTGTATCGGCTGGGCGGAAATTTAATTTTTTTGTAACGGATATTACGCCAATGTTCAGGCATGTGTGTGCTCCCCGCTCCCCGCTGTCTCTGTGCCGGGAGGAATGACCCCGGAATAACCCGGGTGTATTGGCAATGAATCCAGTCCGGCCAAGCGGCAATTGCATTAAATTTAATGAATTTAAGCCTGTTAAACGAATGAGTCCAATTTATTTAAATGATGGACACTACTGATTTCCTCTTCGCTTCTCCATTTCAGGCATGTCCTTCCAGCGCAGCTACAGCAAGGTATGGTGGGGCTCGGAGCAGTCCTCCCTCACCAGCGGTGGGTTCTACTCCAGCTTCAATGGCAGCCACTCCGCCGGCCAGCGGCAGCCCACCTCCCTCGGCCCGCTGGGCAATCTCTCCTGCATCCAGGAGGTGGAGGACGAGCAGAACAGCTCCAAGCTCTCCTGGCACAAGCACGATAGTCCCGGCAGTCTGCGCAGTCAGGTGAGCATATTGTTGCAGTCCATTTGATTGTGCCCCGGCGGCGTTGGTCTAATTTAACTCGAAGATAGATCCGATTAGTGCCTTAAACTGGCTATATTTGCTTAATGTACAATAGTTTTTTAAAGTTTTATTGTTCATTATTAGGTAACTTAACATATAAGTAAGACATAGACATAGCCCTTAACCCGATGTTTTTAGAGCTACCCAAAATATTTTTGTTTCTTTAATTTATCTTGAAGATAGCTCCGATTAGTGCCTTAAACTGGCTATATCTGTTTAAAGTAGTCATCCTTTTAAGTAATGTCAGTTTGTGGTATTGTTAATTAATGAAGTAACTCAACATATAACTAAGACATAGGCTTATCACCTATACACTCAACACTCAGGACATCCAGATTTTTGTTACTTTAATGTGCATAAATAATGTAATTTTTATGTGAATAATAAATAAAACTATAATTGAATAAAACTAAATGTTGAACAAGTAATTTGCATTAGAATGGAAATAAATTTTCCCCCATTTATATGAGTTCAATATGCTAATGGACCCTTTCCTCTTCCCCTGTTCCCCGCAGGATTCAGGATTTTCGGACAACGAGGAATCGCACCAGCTGCAGCACAGGCAGCAATCACAGTCCCCGCAATCGCCTCAGTCAGACGACAAGCAAACGCCCACGGCCACGCCCACCTCGGTGCGTTCGGTGGCCACGCCCCCAACTGTGGTGCGTCGCGTGGGCAACTCCTCGTTCTACTCGCCGCTGGTCAGTGTTTCCCGGCGGATTTCATTCACCAGCCAGAGGACGCCGAAGGCGAAGTCCGGCGAGGAGGAGGATGCTGTGGACGCGGAGTTGGCGGCTAGCCGCAGTCGGCTTTTCGAGCAGCTGGATAGCCTGAAGCTGGACGATGAGGCGGAGCTCGTGGCGGCAGAGGAGGAATCACCGCCACGTCCGGCGGTTAGACGCCGTCGGCGTGTTATGCGAAAACCCAAGCCGGAACCGGAAGAGGGCTCGGCCAGCGAGGAGGAGGAGGTTGCTGCTCCACCGCCGCCATACAACAACGAGACCGTTTACTTGGGCGAGGCACCGCCGCCCTACAACAACGAGACGGTGACCTTTGGATCCACCGAGCAGGACGAGACCCTCCAGGCCCAGCCCTCGCCCTTGAGAGTTAGTGCCCTGAGATTCACTGCCAGCACGAGTACGCCTAAGAATCGGCCAAGGATCGCGAAGAAGACGAGGAAGCACCCCGAGCCTGTGGCCAGCTGGATGCAGGAGCAGCGCTGGGCCGGGGAGCCGGAGGTGATGTGCACCCTGCAGCACAAGTCCATTGCCCAGGAGGCGTACAAGAACTACACCATCACCACCAGTGCGGTCTGCAAGCTGGTCCGCCAGCTGCAGCAGCAGGCCCTCGCGCTCCAGGTGCACTTTGAGCGCAGTGAGCGGGTGCTCGGCGGACTGCAGGCCAGTTCCCTGCCCGAGGCCCTCTCCGGAGCCACTCAGCTGCTCTCCCACCTGGACGACTTCACCGGCACGCTGGAGCGACGGGCCATATTCTTCAATGATGCCAGGGTCGAGAGGAGGCGCTACGAGCAGCACCTCGAGCAGATCAGGACAGTGAGCAAGGACACGCGGTACTCCCTGGAGCGGCAGCACTACATCAACCTGGAGTCCCTGCTGGACGACGTGCAGCTGCTGAAGAGGCATACTCTGATCACGCTGCGCCTGATCTTCGAGCGACTGGTTCGCGTCTTGGTGATCAGCATCGAGCAGAGCCGCTGCGACCTGCTGCTCCGGGCCAACATCAACATGGTGGCCACCTTGATGAACATCGACTATGATGGATTCGCCTCCCTGTCCGATGCCTTCGTTCAAAACGAGGCCGTGCGAACCCTCCTGGTGGTCGTCCTGGACCACAAGCAGAGTTCCGTCAGGGCCCTGGCTCTCCGGGCTCTGGCCACCCTCTGCTGCGCCCCCCAGGCGATCAACCAGCTGGGCAGCTGTGGCGGCATCGAGATCGTCAGGGACATTCTCCAAGTGGAGTCTGCCGGCGAGCGAGGCGCCATCGAGCGCCGAGAGGCGGTGTCGCTGCTGGCCCAGATCACTGCCGCCTGGCACGGGCCGGAGCACCGAGTGCCGGGCCTGCGGGACTGCGCGGAGAGCCTGGTGGCCGGACTGGCCGCCCTCCTGCAGCCGGAGTGCTGCGCCCAGACCCTGCTGCTCTGCGCCGCCGCCCTGAACAACTTGAGCCGCATGGAGGCCACCTCCCACTACTCCATCATGTCCAACGAGGCCATCTTCCGCCTGATTGACACCCTGGAGCACCAGAGCTGCGGCACCAGTGTCTTCCTCTACGTAAGTATCTCTTGAGAAGTGTGTAATTATAGCATATATTACAGTTGATCCCTCATTATATATAGTTGCGAGTTATAGGTTTACACAAACTTATTAAATCATAAAGAAAATATACATTTTTTCCCATTTGGTATTAAAATTAATGCTAATATTAAACAGATTCCCAGCAAGCCAAGCATAAATTATCCCGTCATATGCAGCATTGCAGTCTACGATTAAAATTCTTTTTATAAACAAATTTACTTGTCATATACATATGTGTAAATGCATTACAAAGCTGATAACGAGAACCAATTTAAATTCAATTCAGTAGTTAATTATAATTCAAAGTAATCCCCAATCCCTCGATAGTAATCACAAATTTAACTTATTTTTTACAAATTATTAAAAACACTCCAACGATTATTCAGTGAGTCAGATATAGTCCCAGCAGCCGTCCCTACTATATGGCGAACCTGACCTTTGGTAGGAGCCATCCGGATCGATTTCCTGCGATTTTTTGGGCAATTTTATTGAAAGCCTCTCGGGCGGGGGCTCGTAAAATTTATTTGGGCATTTGCAAAGCAATTTTTTGGCAATCTTGGCCACGATTTTTCATGGGGCCAGCCGTACACACTCACATGTAGATATCCCTCCCTTTTGAGTTGCTTATTTTTTACTCATCAACATTGGCCCCCCTCTGCTTTATATCATCCGCACAGGAGCAGATCGTTGGGATGCTGCACAACATGTCGCTGAACAAGAAGTGCCACAGCCACTTGGCCAACGGCGTCATCATAAATTTCATCACGTCCGTGTACCAAACGGAATTCTACAAGACCTACGGCTCACGTGCGGAGAGCGATGCCCAGCGCCGCAGCATCAAGACCATCCTGTACACGCTGACGCGCCTGGCCAGCGACTCACCCACGCTGGGAGCGGAGCTGCTGGAGCAGTGGCATCTGCCGGACCTGCTGCGCCAGTCCCTGGCCCTCAGGCCAACCACCTCGGCTTCGACTCCACCTTCCCAGCAGCACTTGGACAGCAGCCACGCCGGGGATATATCCCAGCTGGCGCGACAACTGCTCGGCGTCCACCAGCAGGAGCAGCAGCTGCTGGCCACTCCCACGCCGGTCGGGTCCTTCTCCAGTGGCCACCAGACGCCCGAGGCCCAGACCCAGACCAGTTACAGTGCTGCCAGTGCCTCCAGCTCGAAAACCAAGGCCAAGTCGTCGCCGGCGCTGCTCAAATTCAATTTAACACGTCAGGAGAGTTTCGTCTAGTTTTCACCACCTGAGTAGAGGTTTTGCAAGGATGAGGGGTTCCAGTCCCCACCAGGTGTACATGGAGAGAAAATATAACAATGTGACTTTATCAACCTTTAACAATAATATTGATTATAGCCATTAACCCCTAGAATTTCCTTTAAAGTTTATTAATATAAAGTAAAAATATCTCCAAGTGTCCAAATATATGAAAATGTCTGACTCACAGCTCACAATGATTAATTGCTTAATGTGGCTGTCTGGCACTCATTTTTAATTACATTTAATGTTAAAGCTTATAAAGAAACTCTTTGTTTATTTAGAATGCTAATACTTAATATTTTCTCTCTGTGTGGGCACGTTCTTTGACCGGACACAAGCCGGAAACGCAGACGTGCGTCAAGTGTTATTACTTTGTCTAGGATGTTGCGTGACCCGTTTGGCCTCGTCCTGCCTCCCGCTCCGACTTTATCCTTGCTGCTGGATGTAAACGAAGTAATTTTTATATTTCCACTCAGGCAAACAAAACAGACGGGGGGCGAGCGGGCAGCACAAATAAATAGAAATACTATTTTGTTTGGTTGTTTTCTGTTGCCGAGGCAACTTTGGTATTCTTGTGTGCTTATAACAAAAATGCTCTTAAAGTGCTTTTTACTCGGCAGCCAGATTTGTATTGTGCTTTCTTTATTCAATGCAAAGCAAATGCAACTTTGACATTTTGCATTCTTATTGTAAATATTTTCCCAATACCAATCCCCGTTCCAGTCCCAAGTCCAATCCCGAACCCCATACGGCTGGCAACTCAAAAACCAAAAACTCGGAAAATTCCTTAGCTCTAGGAGAGAGTCCTTGTGCCAAATAAAATGATAAAATAAATTCAAACAATTTATTTGTTCTGTACTTAATGCAATTGTATTGCATAACACTGTACTATAAACATTATTTGTATGTATGATATTTGTATTTCCACTACTGTTTAAAGCTATGCTTAAGTTTGTTATAAGACTATACAATTACCCTTTGCTTACATTGTAATTAATTCCATGAAATAAATCTTTGAGTTGTTTAAACTAAACATTGAATATTTTCTGACTATTATGCATAAGTACTTGTAAATAATTAACCCTTTCAGAGGAAAGTTTAAGGGGAACCAAAAGGTAAGCTTATTTAAAATGATTAAAGAAGTAAAAGTTGAATGTCAAAGACTTTAGAACAGACAGCTTTAATGTAACATGGCGGAAGCAACAAGAAAATATTGCAGAAATGCTGCCACAGCAACTTTATTGTTTAGTAACTTCAAAGCCTATTATCTTCATTTATTTTAACTCAAGCTTTGTGAACACGTCCGTACTGACCGTTTATTATATTTATATTTATTTCCTACAGAAATGCATTGTTAATATTGTTTTGTGTGGGCGAAAGTGGGCGTTGCCAAAATCTAAAACAATCGTGATTTGCGTGCAAATCTTATGAAAGTTGTCATCAACTGCTATAGTCTCTGATGTCTGTTGTATCATGTGAGTAATCGAAATCGACTCGCCTGATCAAGAATTTATATACTTTATCGAGTCGAAGTTGCCTCTATATATAGGTTATAATCCCTTGCATGCGTGCGGGTATAAAAATTAAAACGAGTTGAGAGCAATTTTTAATAGCGACAAGTATGAATTAATATTTATCTTGATAGCTTAATAAAAAGATACAAAAGTACAATGATAATCAGAATATAAACATTGTTTTATGCTCTAAAGTCGGACCAAAGGATTGCTGCAAACGTTCGCTGGATTTATGCTATAATAACAGGGAATTACTCGCAAATTCAACCACATTGTGCTCTGCTCAAAGCTGTTTTGTTTTTCCCCGACCAGCCCGGACCGTAGTTTCCTCTCGTGCACAACATAATGTGTGCTTTGTAGCAGTAGAACAAGCTTACGGTGGTTAGACATACTTTTACTGTTATCCTTGCCCGGGCTCAGCTCCCCCTCGCCCAGCCTGTCGGCAGTGGCTCGCAGGATGTTCTCACATCGCCCGAGTCCAAATGAAAACATACAAGAGTAAATACTGCACTGATCGCCATCTCGGGCTGCAAATCCACAGATGCCCACAGACCCACAGTGACACTCGCACACTTTATCGGACATCGGAAAGGGCTTAGTGTGTGTTAGCGGTGTGTGTGAGTG
Organism: Drosophila pectinifera; assembly: GCA_008042775.1. Taxonomy (NCBI): domain Eukaryota; kingdom Metazoa; phylum Arthropoda; class Insecta; order Diptera; family Drosophilidae; genus Drosophila; species Drosophila pectinifera. Next base: position 76,242 of record VNKC01001588.1, on the reverse strand, counting down.
GCAGGAGACAGGCGATTTATCCCTGGAATCAAAGCCAGCAGCCCTCAGCCAAGGGAAACCTGACGGACCTTGAGCCGTTAACCGATTCTGCATTATTCTTATTGTTTGAAAGGTGTACAGGCTTTCAATAGTTTGTTAATATTTTATAAAATGCTAAATATAAAACCAGTTTGAGTTTAATTAAGTTTAACATGCTACATTTTGTTTATTATTTAAATTATTTTGACAGGGATTGTTTAATCGATTTTAAGTATCAATTGAAATGTAAATTCAAGCTTACTCTGGAAAGATATTGGTTAAAAATTGAGGAATCATTTATAGGAGTTATTAAAAAACAGTTTCTTTACATGCTGAACATCTGCAACATCTACATTTGAGTTGGCAGCACCAACATGTGGCCAAACATGTTCCTAGCAACATTATCCCTTATTTGTCAATATTTCCTACTGCCTTTCGTTCTGTTTAATTAAAGTTTTTCATGAATTTTAGCTTATTTAAACAAAGTGAAAAGCCATGTCCTTGTGTATTTTAATTTCCTCCACAATGCTTTGGGTGCCGGGTATCTCACAGTCGGTAGCTTTTCTACTTGTTAGTTTTGATTGACAAATTTTTGCTCAAGAGGACATATTTACAAACAACTCGAATACCAAATCAAAGGAACCTCTGTTATTTGACTGACTCTGTGCAATTCCTATTCTGTTAAAATTAAGAAAAAACTGTCCGCATAATTTAATATTTTTGAGATAGGAATTTGCTCAAAGACTTTATTTTGAGAATGCATTGAATAACCTGTGAGCCACTGGAGCGAATCCGTCTCGGTTCGGATTTCTGATTTAAATAGAGCAGCTGACACTATTCGAGAGGGGGGCTGAATTGTATGCCTTGCAAAATGCTTTGGCCCGGCTAGGATGTCAAAAAGCGTGCTAACTCTATATCCCATTGAGCCCCGCCTCCGCCTCTCCCCACTCTCATCCCGGCTCCACGGCTGTCGATATCCGAATCAGGCATAAACAAGTTCTTTAGAGTAGATTGAAGTTTTATAATGCTGGCATATTTTGCATGGCTGAGCCCGGAATGAGAGGATGATATGCCATCCGTGAGCTCCTATAGAAATGTGCCACACAGACACACACACGGGCGGGGAGAGTCCTGAATCCTGAATCCCGCCTTGAGCCCGTGTGTGTTTGCTTGTGGCATGTGGAATGCCCGACTCAGATCCAAAGTGTTGCGGCATTTGATGCCCTGCCCCTTACATATGTGTGTGTGTGTGGGTATTATGACAAGAATGGCTGACATCTGCGGGCAGCGGAGGGGGGAAATAGTAAAGAAACAGGCTCTCAGGCTCAGCCAGAGGTGCACCCACCACATGTGCCACGAAATGGCCAAGACCAGAACTTTTTGTGTGGATACTTTCGCTTTGACGACAGTCGATTTCAACACAGACACTCGCTGAGAACAGTCTTTATTATGTTCGCTTTTTCTCAGCTGTATTTAATTTAATGCTTTTCAAACTTTCACTTAATAATATTTCAGTTTGTTGAATTTTAAAAGTGCTATAATTAAAAGAGCGTGGCATAACAAACTTCCAAGTTATAGTTTATCTTTAAGAACTTTCTGCATAAGATGTGTATTCTCTAGAAATTAATAATCATTGAAGATTATAGGATATTACTGAATCTTAAAATTGCAATAATAATTTTAAATGGAAATAGTATGAAAATAATATTTAATAAAGGATTGATAAATTAAGGATAATAAATAATTCACATTTTAGACATAAAGTTAGAAAGAACTTTAAGAACTTTCTGCATAAGATGCGATATGTATTCTCTAGAAATTAATAAGCATTAAAGATTATAGGATATTACTGAATCTTAAAATTGCAATAATAATTTTAAAGTGAAATGGTATGAAAATAATATTGAATAAAGGTATGATAATTCACATTTTAGAACTGTATTTAATTTACTGCTTTTCAAACTTTCACTTAATAATATTTCAGTTTATTGAATCTTAAAAGTGTTATAATTAAAAGAACATGGCATAACAAACTCCCAAGTTATAGTTTGTCTTTCAGAACTTTCTGCATAAGATGCGATATGTATTCTCTAGAAATTAATAAGCATTAAAGATAATAGAATATACTGAATATTAAAATTGGTATAATAATTTTACTGTGAAATGTGGTATGAAAATAATATTTAATAAAGGTGTGATAAACATAATTCACATTATAGACATAAAGTTAGAAAGAACTTTAAGAACTTTCTGCATAAGATGCGATATGTATTCTCTAGAAATTAATAAGCATTAAAGATTATAGGATATTACTGAATCTTAAAATTGTATTAATAATTTTAAAGGGAAATGAAATGAAAATAATATTGAATAAAGGTATGATAATTCACATTTTTGAACTGTATTTAATTTAATGCTTTTTAAAAGTGTTATAAAAGAGCATGGGATAACAAACTCTCAAGATATAGTTTATCTCTGTAAGAACTTTCTGCATAAGATGTATATTCTCTAGAAATTAATAATCATTGAAGATAATAGGATACTACTGTATCTTAAAATTGCTATAATAATTTCAAAGGGAAATGGTATGAAAATAATATTGAATAAGGGTTTGATAAACATTATTCACATAAAGTCAAAAAGACAAAGGCAAATTTAAACTGACTTGGTCATAAAATTGGCCTGAATATAGCTGTATATTCCATAGAGCCTGATTCTGATTATGTTACTTGCTACCCGATCTTCATCCAAAGCCTCTGTGGTGCCAGCCTAGGGATATGCCGTGTCCTTTGAGTTCACGTGATCATCTCTGGCCTCTGGGGCATCGACAGGCTGCCGCGTCGTGGGCGACCCATTGACCTCGGAACCAGTCTCCGGTCTAACGCCCGTTTATCGTGGCCAGCTTATCTATATGTGAGCTGTGTAGGTGAGTGGCGGGGAGCGGGAGGGGGAAGGGGTCTGGAGCGCTGCTTTCATGATTTTTATAGCATTTGTTGCTGGTGCAGGAAGTGCCTTTAGTGATTTCCGCATGAGCCCGCCTCGGCCCTGTTTACACAGCGAGCATATTGCGGTTGACACATTTTGTGCGTTTATGTTTTTGAAATGTGTTCGCTTTCCTCTTTTTTCTGCTTTTTTCAGCTTTTTCGCCTTTTTTCCTTATGTTTTCTATTTTCTATTTTCTGGTCTCTGTTTCCCCTCTCCCCCCAGACTTTAAAGTGCCCGGGAACAGGCAGGAAAAATGCTTCAGACAAATGCCATGAAAAATGCATGGCTCGGGGCTAGGAACAGGGGAAACACATTGGGGAAAGGGGGAAAGCTGGCAAGTGAAGCGTAAACAAACGATTTCTGGAACAATTATGGGCTAAATAGTTGGTGGGCAGGCTCTCCCAGGGACTGGTTCTTGCGACATAATTAGGGCCTTTGCACGTGCTCGGGGCGGCAAGGCGGCGATAACAGTTGGCCCGCAACTTTTCCGACCACTATCAACAGCTAAAAGCGTTAAAAGTTGCCACTTGGGCGAAAGTTGCACCTCCGAAGCGCCGCCAGTGCAACAATGACGTTGCAACAGCGGCAATCAGCCGGAGCAACACCGCTCCTGGAAGCCACAACAAAGGCGGCACCACGAAGCCAAGTTACTCTGTCAGATCTGGGCTGGATCTGCTTGTCTCTGAAGAAAGCCAGCTGAATGCTGGTATCCTGGCCTGGGAAAGTTCCGAGTCCTTCGGATGTAAATTGTTTTAGACATGAAGTTGCCAGCAGTGCAGTTGCCACAGTGACTGCAGAAGTTCTGCAACTTGTTCCCGCATTTGCATTAAATTATATGGCGGAAAATAATAGCGAACATTCTGTACTTTGTGTTGAAACATAGTAGATATTAATACTAATTATGCGCAAAAAGTAACTTTATTTTCAATCGAAGTTGGAACCCAATATGTAACATGGGTGTAGGATACTCTCTAAGTTCAAAGGTGCATGCCCTATCTGGGAGATAATGGGGCCTGGGATAAGTTTTTACGCCACTCCACTCACGGATTGTAGTTACCATAGGCACTTACTCCAAACCGCCCTTTGCCCTCGCCCCCGCGATCCCTGAGCTGAAGCCAAGGACATGCAGGATGTGAGAACTGCACTTAACTGCAACTCCTGCAATGTTTTCCTTACACCCTCTTCCCCGTTTTTTTTGCGGGAACTGGCAGCTTATCAGACTTGCCACCGGGCCTCGCAAACACAAACACAAACACAAACACCCACGCCCACACACACACACAGAGGTACACACTCGCCCACAGTCCCTCTAACACACACATGTGAGCTTTAGCCAGGCTTCAGGGACTCCAGTGCAATTAGGGTAAAGCGCGAAGGGCGAGTTTGAGTGCTGGGCTTTGGGCTCCATTTTGATGCGGCTATAAACGAGTTGTCATTATTAATGCTGCCTCGAACTTCGCCGCCGCCCACTGCCTTCCCTCTATAAACCAAAGCATTATTAACTGCCTGCAAAAGTGGAGAGCGGATTGCGTATACGCAACGTGTCCCCCGAGTGAGAACTTTGGCCGCAGTCCGGCCGGCGGACCAAATCCCCGGCATTATCATGCGATTATTAGCCAATATTTTATTTCGCACCATTTCTTACGCCATTTGCTCCTCAGCCATAAGCATACACATTACTCTGGCTCCGCTCTTGGCAGAGTCATAAATTTTTATTTGTTGCAGCAAAGGGTTGTAAAGCGTCGCCATTATGCTTGCCATGTTTTTTCTCGTTCGATTTCGGGCTTTTTTTGGGTTCGTCCTGGTTTTATTTGCCCCGCACAGACGTGCACAAGATGCGTCAAAATCCGGAGGGCGGAGGCTCCAGCTCCGGCTACGGCTGGGCGTGGCAGCCGAATTTATGGCCGCAAATTGATTGTAAGTGCATAACGAACACTGGAGAATTTCCGACTGTTTCTGTTTGATTCCTGTTCGAGTGCTCGCGTCCTGCCAGCTGTGGGGATGTGGAAATGTGAGTATTTCGCTGGCATTGTTTACCACCGAAAGACAGCAGTTAGCAGGGGACGGTGGGCGGTGGAGGGCGGTAGGCTGAGCACCCTTGGCTTGGCCACAAAAACAATCAAAACTGTTGACCGCAATTCGCAGCAATTGGTTTTGCCATTCGTTTTGCCGGTTTTTAGCTCTGCGGTTAAGCGATTCAGGGAATCGAGGCATCGAGGGGCGGAAGTTATGTTTGCCACAGTTTTCCAGAGATATGAAACAAGACAGGCAAACAGCTTCATTGTTGCTCAACTCTCCGTTTGTTCTTGTCATTGTGTGTGTGTTTTTTTCCAGCTGCAGCTGCAGGAAAATGCATATTGAAAATTGTGCAAACAAAGATGGGGAAAATGCAGTCAATTTTCAGTTGTGTTGTGTTGTGTTGTCTTGGGCTTGCTTGTCATTGGCAAACTGTGTCTGTGCACTGGCTGATGTTGCCTTTTGTTTTGCCCCATCTGGCTGCAGTAGCTGCTACATCAACATCTAGTCCCTCCCTGCCTGCCCTTCCCTGGACCAGCTCAGTGTCCTGCCTCGAAAATTGACACATTGAGCGATGAGGTTTGGTTAATGTGGCCAAGAGGATCGTCGAGAGGGGCGAAAGGGGCCAAATAATGTAAATAGTGGTATGAGATATTACGTTTCCTGGCTAGGATTTGCAGGCACTAAGAATCTGGTTCTATAATTTGGGTCTGATTAAAGTCTGTCCAGCAGGACACTGGAAAAAGGATCTGCGAAAGGGTCTACCGATTAATAAATCGTTTAAATTCAGTTTGTATCTTCTGTAGATATAAGTGTTAGTGCTCAGTTAAAGTTAATGCATTGTAATCCAGTCGGAGTAATGGTACTAAATAGTATACAAAAATAATATACTTATGGGTGTGATCCCCTTATTATTTAAACCCTCTGAAGAAGGTATTTAATAATGAGAAATGTAGTTAAGCTTTTGCTGTGTATCTTTTACAAACATAGCAACATCTTCATATCCTTTCCCAACTCCTTTGTTAGATGAGAGGTAACAACGACCCAGTCTCTACTTCGATCACCATTTTTGGCGAAATAATAGAACTGGGAAACTCCCTCTCCAGTCGCCCATTAAATTGTATTTTATCTCAATTAGCGCAAATATTTTGCGGCTGCCATTGCCATGGCCATTGGCAGGGTCGGAAGGGGGGTAAAGTCGTTAGTCCGGGGGCAAAGTGCCAGTCAGGAAGCTTCTGTAGCTGCATTTGCATTGCAGCAGAGCAAATTTGACGCTGGTGCCTTGTATTTGCTTGGCAAATGCTTTTTCCTCCGCTTACCCACGCTGCTGGCAAAAATAAAACAGCCAGAAGCGAATCCTTTTTGTGCCATTTCTATCACAAACATTTGAAGAGGCTTTTAGCGCAGCAAAAAAGGCGGACAAAAAACCAATTGCAAACGCATTAAAAATTGTGCAAAATTAATGACATCATTAGCAGTTAGCAGTTAGCAGCGTCCAAGGCCATTGGAGTTTGTCATTTGTCAAATGCAAACGGCACAGATCCCGTCCGCCGCTGATGGCAATTTGAGTGAGCCAGGAGTGGCTGCATGTAATGAAAGCCGGCCAACATTAGAACCGCACATAAACACACTCCCGCAGGGCTCGCAGCACGTAGGTCCGACCGGGTCCAGGCTCCATCTCCAGTCCGGGCCGACAGCTGATGCTGATGCTGATGACGGACGTGACAGCTGAACAATGCCGGACCGGACCCCGCCACGACCCCAAGTAGGCAACCGAAATGAATTCTTTATATGAAAGGTTTTCTTTTTTAAATAAATGAATGCGCCGAGCCGGGCCCGAAAATATCACGCGGCAGGCGGAAAGCTCAAAATGTAACAGAAAGCACCCAGCGAATGAATCAAACGGAAAACTTTCCCAGACCAGGCCAGGTTTAGATGTCCTCCCGCAAGGAGTTCATCCGCTAGCAGACTACGTTCAAAAGAAGCACTTAAAATATCCAGTCTACTGAGTCTGTGAATAGTTTTAATAAAACAACAAACTTGAACAGAGTCATTGTTCAGTTTTTTAGTAGAATAATTGTTAATTGATTGTATATGAACACATATGAAGCTTAATTAATTGAGCCTAATTAAACATTTGAGCATTGTATTTTAATTGAGAATGATTGCTTTATAATGTGCTTTAAATATTTTAAGAGGGAATTTAATAAGTAAGCACAATATAGAAAGTTAAATGGAATTATTGAGGATAGAGAGCTGGATAGAGAGATGGATAGAGAGCTTATGTGAGATATATCAGAGAAAACATTTTGACAGTCATATAAATTAAGTTTTTGGGAAGTTAGTTAAGGGAGTAATGACAGTAATTTTGACAGTCATATAAATTAAGTTGTTGGGAAGTTAGTTAAGTGAGTAATGGCTCGGAAGTCTATTATTAATTTAAATATTTTAAGAGCGAATTTAAAAAGTAAGCACATTATAGAAATTTAAATTGAGGATTGAGAGCTGGATAGAGGCTTATGTGAGATATACCAGAGAAAACATTTTGACAATCATATAAATTAAGTTGTTGGGAAGTTAGTTAAGTGAGTAATGGTTTGGAAGTCAATTAATTAGATAACAAAAAGCGTGGAAGATTAATAAGTTATGGAATCCAAATGATTAACTGTGCAACTATTTTAAAAGCAAACCTAACCATACATTATTCTTTAATATCTAGTCCTACGAGTGATTTAATATTTTTTAACTTAACACAAAGTAGCCTGAAGGGCAGTGTATTCTGCCTTTCACCCAACACAGACTCGCCTTTTTGTTTGCGTTAAGAGATTACCAAACTGAGAAAGTTACACAAAGCGTTATCCCGCCCCGACGCTAATATTCGGTGTGTCTGTGTGTCGGCCAGGACTGGCACAGGTGGTCAGCAGTGGCAAGCAAATGATGTCAGCCATTACAATGCAGGAGTCAAAAGTTGAATTTTAATCAAAAAAAGCAAAAGCAGGAGCGGAGCGGAAGGGCAGGAGGGCGGATAGCTAGGGTGCTGCAGCCCGCAGAGACACAAAGAAAGAGGCCACATGTTGTCTCTGCGAGAGTGTGTGTGTGGCCGGCATGATTAATGAGACGGTGTTGAACGTTTGCTTGACATGACCCAGCCACACACAAAGCCACACTCACACGGACACTCACACAGCCGAGCACAGCCACAGAAGCAGCGACACTAGTCCACAAGGAAAACGTTCTCTTTATTACAGAGTTCAGAGGAATCAGTGAAAGCTACGGTACTTTAACATCCTTTTGATAGTTTCAGCGGCTATGTAAGCAATGGTTCAATAAATAAACTTAAATGGGAGCTATTATAATTATTATATGTAGATAAGAGAGAAGAGGTGCAAGAGTATCCGGGAACATAGGGCAACAGAAAAAAATATAATAATTTGTAATTTTTTCCGTCATATTTGGATTTTCTATGTAATGTTTTAGCTTCCTCAGGTTTTATATTAAAACTAAATATCAAGGGTGCCCCATAAATCACTTTGGTTTTGAAATCCCTTAAAAAGGTGTCCAAAAGTATGCAATATAATTTTGAGGCACCAAATTTCAAAACGCAAGAGATTTTCTAGCACCAAAAATTATTCACGTCATAAAATATATAATTTTAGCCCAATATATAGGGCAATTTTACGATGTCATATTTTGTAGCATAGTTTTAGACAAATGTTTTAGTGACTTCAAGGCACTAGAGATTTTGTAGCACCCGAAATTATTCACGTCTAAAAATATATAATTTTTGCCCGATATATAGGGTAATTTTACGATGTCATATTTTGAAGCATAGTTTTATACATATGTTTAAGTGATTTCAAAACTCCAGAAATTTTGTAGAATCCTGAATGATTCTCGTCTTTAAAATATATATATAGGGCAATTTGACGATGTCATATTTTGTAGCATAGTTTTACTCAAATGTTCAAGTAATATCAAACCGCTAGAGATTTTGTAGCACCCCGAATGGTTTTTATAATAAATATATATAATTGTGGCCCGATATATAGGGTAAACTTCTCCAATAAAATTCAAAATGAAATATTTTACCAGGTTATACTTGTACTCTTGCGCTGCCAGCACTTAATGATGCGTTGCCAGGACTTTATTGGGGCCAATAAGAAAGCCATTTTTCGTCAGGACGAACTTGTAGACTGGTGTTGCTCGCGTTAGTTTGCAGCACAAATTGAACCCGACTCGTCGACTGCAGGCGACATCGTTCAATTTGTTAGCCTTGAGCTGGCTCCTCGGTTCAATTGTTCAATTTGTGAAAAATACGCTCCCACTAAGCCGCACTATGTGTGCTATATGTTGTGGAAACGCTTAGCGACGTGACCTTGCCGGACCGGGCTGAAATTGAAATCCAATGCGCAGCAAATAATAATATTTGCCTAACCTGAAATGCCCTAAACTGGCAAACACCCCGGCGTGGGGGATATCCGGTTACCCCTCACATTAAACACCCATACATGTACTCCGAGTCGGGTTTTCCTTTAAACTATAGCCGGAGAAAGGAGAGCCGGCCGGGAAATCGAACTCAGCTGAAATTTCTTTCTCTTTACGTATCAATTTTATAACCTTAGACCGAGAGCGTACAAAATCATAAAATACAAAATGAAAATAGAGCAGGCCAGGGATGGTGCAGGGAGCAGTGGGGGGGACGTCCTGAAAGGACGAGTAGTGAAATCGAAGTTCGATAATTTATTTTCCTGCCATTCCAAGCGATTTCTCTCATGCGGCGTAGTACATTTATTACTTATGCTAAGGAGCAGCGAATATATATATATATGGGCATACATATACATATACACCCGGGGTGGGAGTGTGTGTGGCATTGGCCCGGGATCTGAAAGTTGCATGCCTCGGATTATATATGAGTGCGATTATTTTAAGTTACGTTGCTTAAATAGCAGCCAACGTATGAGAAGCATCCTGCTTCCTCGTCCTGCAGCGCGGATCCCCTCGAAGCGGGGCAATGGCAACCAGGTCGGTGTTTTATATTGAAAATACATATCCATCGTGTTGGCGAAATATAAGTACGGACGTCTTCCTTAATTTGCTTGTGTATGCTGCTCGTGAAAACTGAATAAAGTTCCTCTTTCCACCTCCTGTCAGAGCCCAGAAAAATTGATAAATTAGGGCGAAATAGTGGCAGAAGAGTCAGGTGCTCTTATGGTACAGAAATATATACTATCATCGTAATTAAATCTAATGTACTACTTGGGGAAAAGAAAGAAAAACATTTAACATTAATAATATAACTTAACCAGTTGGCAATTAATTGGTGAAAACACCTTCTTATAATAATAGAAATTTTGCATTTAATTAAAGACAATGAACTACTTTGGAAAAGAAAGAAATTATGATTTAAAATAAATACTGGCTACAAATCCTGTGTTTTATACATTTACTATTGTTAAGTTGATATAAAAATCTTCATATAATAACTTATATTTAAATGTGGGTTCTTAAGTAATTAAAGCCAAAATATTTGAATTGTATGAACTACTTTTGAAAAGAAAGAAATTCATAAGATTTAAAATAAATACTGGCTACAAATCCTTTATTTTATATATTTTATATTGATAAGATGGCCATAAATTGATGAAAACATCTTCATATAATAACTGAAATTTAAATGGGGGTTCTTAAGTAACTTAAGCCTAAATACTTGACTTGTATTTAATTAAAGACAATGAACTACTTTAGGAAAAGAAAGAAATTTCTAAGACTTAAAATAAATACTGTCTGAAGATCCTTTGTTTTATACTTTTAATATTATTAAGTTGACAATAAATTGATGAAAAAATCTTTATATAATAACTAAAATTTAAATGGGAGTTCTTAAGTAATTCGAGCCATAATATTTGACTTGTATTTACTTGGTTTATTTATAGAATCCCTCCATATTAGGTTATCATTTTATATAGCAAACTTTCAAGTCTAGTTCAAGTTTTACTTAGGTACTTAAGACTGGGAGTGCTTTTGGAGAAACGCATTACAATGCATAAATTTCAGCGAAGTAGCACCCAAACTTATTCTATTCCAATGTGTTGATGGCCCCCTTCAGGGCCAATCAACATTGTCGCTGTCTCTGACCATCTCTCGATGGAAAATTGTGGCCAACAGCAGCTTTGTAGACCGTTAAATGGCTTATGAAAACCCTCTCAACGCCATTACCCGGCTCAGGCAGTGACACCCTCCGGAGATGGTCACCAACCGCAGAATCCTCCCAGTTTTAATGCGCTCGATGTACGCACGGGGTGGGTTTTTTCGGGGGAGCTCATTAATATGGAAAACTTTTATGAGGCAGTCGCTCTTGTTAACTTTGCTTGTAATTTCGCCTCTTAGCAAGGTATAATTTTAATAGCATACTTTTCGGAGCTCAGCTCTCCGCGAGGCAGCAATGGCAGCGATGGCAGCTCCGCGTTGCATCCACATCCTCATCCACTTCCACTTCCTAATGGAGCACGCTGCAGCAATTTCGCCGCGTCCGCAAGCATATAAATTTCGGTTTGCATACTTTCTGGTCATTAGATATTTAGTATAATGTGAGTTTTATGCGCGGCGCGGGCTTAACAACGGTATCAAAAATCGTATTATGATCGATTGCTTACCTGACCGAATGGCTGGCATTTTTACGAGCGGCCATTAAAAAATATTCCCTTTTGACAGCGAATCATTTGATGGGCACCTGAGAGCGTCGGGGAATAATTGAATTTCTATGATAATTTAATGGGCGCCTCGACTTCAGAAGAACTAATTGTGGAGTAGAATGGAAGCTGGCAAAAGTGCTGGCAAATGCTGAATATTTGGCCAGACCTTTGATGAATAGTTTCGGATAACAATGGCTATATCCACATAGTGAGCCAGTCGTACCCGTGATTTATCCACGCACTCGTTCTACGGAGCAGCCCCGCTATTGATGTACTCGCTAAGAGCTTGATTGATGGCCCGCCCGTCGATGCTCGGAGCCGTCAAAAGCGCTTTCCAATTATGTGTGCGAGAACTCGACTCCGGCGGCAGCCCGCTTCGGCGGGATTTTAATCGAAGATCTATGGCAGACAAATGCAGTTCACAGCCACGGGCCCCACCTGCTGCCCCGTTTATTAGCGCAGGTAATTTCAATTAGGTTGCAACAACTGATACCAGCCACTGAGTGAAGTGGAAGTGGCAGCTAATTAAATTACAACATTCACTCCATCTGCCAGCCCCGGCCTTATGCAAATTAGTGCGTCCAAGTCCCAGTCTATGTCAGGGCCGGAGCGGGCTCATTTCGACCCGGCCCGTTCAGCCGTGGCCCCCTGCTCCCACCCCCTGTTGTCCTGCCTCACCTCAAAATGCGGTAATTCACCAAGTTTGAGGTCAATGAGGGATTTGATAAGTAACCGGAGCAAACCAAATTAGGAAAGGCCTGCGGAGGGCTACAGATTTATCTGCGAGGCAAATTTGTTCCGTAAGTCTGGCCATTCAACTTCTAGATAATTACTAATTTTAGTGTGGGACTTGAGTTAAGTATTATATATTTAATTTGATGAAATACTAATCTTAAATATAGGCAGTGTTTGCTCTAGAGATTGGTCTCTAAATTTGATTAAGAAAATCAAAAGGATAATCGGATTCTTACAGAAGTATTTCCTCTTTGGATGGTGGTCTTATAGGGTCGTTAATTAATCATAAAATTCTTGAGACTAACATAATTATATCCATAGTTTGAGAGTGACTCCATTGTATGGTCTTAAATAATTACTACAAATCGTTTAAATAAATATTAAAATAACAATTAATATATTTAGCTATCTTAACATAAGCAAAATATCAAGTAAAATAATGTAAGTATTTTTATTTATAAGGAAATATATATAGCTATCTTAACTTAAACAAAATATCAAATAAAATGATGTAAGTATTCTGATTTATAAGGAAATAGCTTAAATTTAAACCTAATTTACATAAGTAATACAGAAGTCGGTAGGGTTTTGAAATCCGTAAATAAAATGCGCATAAAAGTATGCAATAAAATGTTTGATATTCCAAATCAGTATAAGTTAATTTGATTTTAACGATGTAACATATTGTAGCATAGCTTTGGTTAGCTTTAATATTCTGCATATTTTTTTATATATTTATATAAGCAGTTGTTTACCTGCGCTCCGAACTTGTTCAGAATCTATTGGAGTTGACAAAGTTCCCAGGAGTTGAATGTATTACAGATAATTCCAAGGAATCCCCTCATTAATTAGCAACATCTACAAGTTGCAAGGACGAAGGAAGTTGTTGAGGGCATTTCTAGGATGCTGCATAGATTTCGGACATAGAGGGAAAATAAATGAATTCCGTTATAATTAATTACGCCGAACACCCGGCGAATCCGGCACTCCACTTCTGTCTCGTCCGCTTAAGGAGCTTAGGGCGGACAATTCATATTAGAAAGTGAAATAAAAATGCCGCACAAATAGTTTGTGCTGTCGTGCGGAAAATGGCCAGGATGACAAAGGCAAAATGCTGTAAACATCTCTGGGGTGACTGCGGGGCGGCGGGGCAGCCACAGCAAACAATTGGCCGACGAATTAATGATGGCCCGGCTCTGAACAATGAACCCAGCAAATGAGGAGCTGGCCACGGATCAGCTTGATTAATTGCCCCTTGCTGGCTTAGAGCCTTAGAGGGTTTGCATGCAGATGCGTTGCAGTTGCAGTTGCAATGCCAGAAGAAGTCAAAGTGAAAGCCCCTCCTAAACCTCCTTTTTGAAGGCAGAAGAAATGGCTTTTCTTACCTAAGACATCAGCCTTTGTGCTGCGCCGCGAAATAACTTGCATTCCAAATGGAAAATAAATGTAAAACGCCCACAATTCGGTTTCCCACAATAAAATTGAAGACGAACTGCAAAAGACGTCAGATATGTATAAATAAAATGCAGAATGGCGGCGGGAGAAAAAATGTTATAGAAAGGGACCCGAGTTTCGTGGGTCGAAGATTGAGTTCCCTAAATCAAACTGGGGAAAGATATAGGATGTTATTAAATTTAAATATAAATTGATAAGGTTGTAGACATTTTACTGAGGTAAACCAAAGGTTAGTTGTGAGACAACTTGCAGTACAGATAGATAGAGGAACCTATTAGAAAATATTTCCTGGATTAATCATACATCCTTTTCCCATCAAAGTGGCGAAGCTCCTTCGGAAAGGGTATCCAAAGCTATGCCGCAAAAAGAGAAACGCCTCCCTCTGCAGCAAAGCGAAGCGAGAAAGAACTGAGGAAAAAATAACGAAGTATTTTCCAATAAATTTGCATAAGTTGCATTGGCAAGCCACCAGGCGAGGCACAGGCTCACGGCCAGGAAGACTCCGAGGAGGGGCGTGAATGCCGCAAAACGTCGCCCTCTGCAGGCAGGTTGAATTTTCCCCATTTTTCTCGGCTCTCCAGGACCTCTTCCGCGAGTCCTGGGCCTTTGTCAGTGTGCTGCGATGCATAGTTGGGGGGCGCATCAGGTGAAGTCCTGTGGGCGTGGAAGTCGATCCGCGATGCTGAGCAGCAGATAAAGGCGGAGCAGTGCCTGAGTAGAAGTATTTGGAATATAATATTTACCCGGCTCCTTTCTGCGCAGTGGGTAATTTTCTGTTCTTATCCGAGGCTGCCAAGGATGTGACAAATGTTTCGGGAAAATCATGAGCTGTTTGACATGTTAAACATTTCCGCTCTCCTTTGATTGATTCTCACTTGTAAACGAGCAATTATTTGCACTACTACACAATCCAATTGTGAGCTGAGGCATATTAAGTAGGCAGAGATTGGAAAAGTCAGGACATAGTTTAAGCCAGTCAATGATGGAACTCACAGGACTAAATCACACTGAGAAGAACAACAGCAGTTAGAACTGAAAATTCCTAATTTATTTTCTAAAATTTAAGTCCTAAACTTCGTTCAATGTTATCAAAAGGAACTGGGACCGATCTAAGCCCTGACGTCGTTAATTATTTCCAGTTTTGGGCTACTTTAAGCTGGTTTCTCGCCGTGAAGGACGAACCCACACACAAGCCGACTCATGGTCGACTGGCGAATTATAAATTTTCAATGAATTGTCACTTAAGGTCATGTCGCAGAGAGCTCTTAATTTTGCGCACGTAGCCGGCATCGGAGGTGTCGTGGCCACCAGTGCGTGTGCCTGTTAAGTCTGTCACCAGGCGGAGCCTTCAAGGGGAGCCGGGTTCGATTCGGCAGAAAATCCTGCCCTTTCTGTGGCAAACTTTCATCGGCCATGTAGCCCCGAGGCGCCCACACACAGCCCTTTCCCTGCCCGTTCACACCTTCCTGCAGAAATTGATAGGAAAATGGAAAAGTTTCCTCAACATTTTTTCGGAAGAAGGCTGTGCCGGACTTCGGAGGCGGAGGCGGGGACTTTCAAGGACGCAGCTCGCACGGAACCCAACGACACCCTTGGTATTTGTAATTACCCCGAAGCAGGTAATAAATGTGCATTGAAATTAGTTAAGCTCATTTGTCCAGAGCCAAGTAAGAGTCCGGGCCTTGGTAGTTGCGCAGCTGCAGAGAGCGAGCGGAGGTCCTGCGGCGGGGAAATTTTCTCTTCGGCCTCAAACGGCTTTGGTTTCGCATCTGCGATAATTGAATACAAAGTTGCAATCAGAAACAAAGCAAAATTAATGTAGTCACATATATTCCGGCAAATTGAAATATCACTTGGCCATAAATTATCAGGACTCGCCCACGCGCTCACGGAATATCCTTTCCCTGCTGTCAAGCGACAAATATTTTGTGTCTTGGAAACCTATGGAACTGAAGCAAGACAAATGGTAATCGCAGCATTTATTAGCCATCTCCCATCAAGGCAGAATCTCTGACAATGAGCAATTGGCCAACACACACTTGCCCAGGCCGCATAGCGATTGGATCCTAATCCTGAAATCAGGAATGCAGTCCCAGGAATCTGGTAATCATACTGAGCCCATTAAAGCTTAAATGCAAATATTTGGCATTAAATGGAGAGATTATGCCTCCTATACATTAATATATAATTTAATTATTACAGAATTAATTCCGATTTACTTTTCTTTTTATGTAACAAGTAATGCATCTATTTTCATTACTTTAAAATAAAAAAACAGATGAGGATTTTTGTATTCACTCTTGCCTTAAATGTGTTACAACTATTTATAAGCTGATTTCTTTCCATCCTTTATAATATTTGATACATCTCTCTTTTTGGCTTAAATATTTTAACGACTTAATTTATGATGCATAGTGCCTTCTATATATTAATATATAGTTTAAGTATTACAGAATTAATTCCGATTTACTTTTCTTTTTATGTAATAAATAATGCATCTATTTTCATTACTTTAAAATAAAAAATTGATGAGGATTTTTGTATTCACCCTTGCCTTAAATGAGTAAATGTGTTACAACTATTTATAAGCTGAGCTCTATTCATCCTCCTATTAATATATAGTTTAAGTAATTACATAATTAATTCCGCTTACTTTCCTTTTATTTAATAAATAATGTTGCTATTTTCAATGGTTTAAAATGAAAAACAGATGAGGATTTTTGTATTCACCCTTGCCTTAAATGTGTTACAACTGAGCTGAGCTCTATTCATTCTTCATAATATTTGATAAATCTCTCTTAGTGCCTCCTATATATTAATATATAGTTTAAGTAATTACAGAATTCATACCGCTTACTTACCTATTATATAATAAATAATGTTGCTATTTTTTTAATGCTTTGATAAATGATAAATAGATGAGGATTTTGGTAATCACCATTGCAGGGGATATTACTACCATTAAAGCCTCTTTATTAAAACTTAAATGTGTTACAACTAGCTGAGCTCTATTTATCCATCATAATATTTAATACATCTCCGTTTTGGCTTATATATTCCAACGCTTTAATTTTGTATGCATAGTTTGTAATAAACTTATTAAGGTTTAGTCGCTTCAAGTTGCTTTATTCTAAACTTACTGATTCTGCTCCACAGCCTGCAGTGGCTAATTCTCTTATGAAACTCCCATCAGGTCAGTCAACTCCAGTTTCAGTTGCCTTGTAGTTGGGTTATTTAGAGCGTAGCTTCCACTAACAACATGCTGTAACTAAATGAATCCCCAAAAAAGTTGACTTTGCAGGCAGGCAATTTCTATTTTCGTTTAATAGCCAAAGTTTTTATGCAACATTCGAAATTTGTGCCAAAAATATTTGTCGGTGGGGCAGCAAAGTTTCTTGTTTTGCCATAAAAGTAAAAGGTGTGCCAGAGGGCCAGAAAGGAAAGATGTTGGCTGGCAGCGGCAGGACTGCCATAAAGCAGAATCAGGCCCAGACTGGGCTTTGCCATTCGATTTGAATTACGTCGTGTGCTGTTGTTCTTTCCGACTCTGCCTGGGCTTCCTACTAAGAGGTTACAATACTCAAGTTGAATTTTGCAGAATTTAATAACCGAGTGGCGAGGGAAATGCGAAATATTTATGGGGGGAATTCGGCTCCTGGGGACAGGCTCCGAAATTTATGGGGTGGCCAGAGTCGCGGGGCTGCGCTTTGAATTTGCAATTTCAATTTGAAAACAATAAACTAAGTCCATCGATTAAATCCTGCGCACGTAAGGTCGCCCGGCTTAGTTATCCCGGCGCTGTCTCCATTGTTGGCCCTCATCGCTATATCCCCTTCGTTCCGCTTTCGCATCGGCCATTCGGTTATTCGGGCCTTATTTATGCGGTGCTCCCGGGGGGAGGTCCTTCATTATGCCGGCGATAGTATCGCCTGCGAAGCGGCCAGCCTAATGCGAAGGATATGCGGAGTGGCTTCGGCGTCGGCATCGGCATCGGCATCTGCTGGGAACCAAATTCAAGAACAAGAAGTTACGGCAATAAAAGTCCCCCGGCTGGATCTTTATTGGCGGGAACTGGGGGGAAACTGGCCAAAAATAAATTTAGCGCGTAATCAGGGTTTAATGCTGAGGCTGGCCAAATCCACATAACAGCTGTCAATTAAAAAGGATAATTTCCATGATATCCATCACCCTGCTAATGGCAAACTAGCCGAGCGGGGCGAGGGCCAACTTGAAAACGGCTCAGCCCGGGCCGGGCTCCTGCGGATTTGGCTTTCGGCTTCGGCTTCGGCCGGGCCAGTGAATTATGGCCAACAAATTAGTGCGGATTAACACGGCTGTGTGTGAATTGTGCAGATGGAATGGAGCGTGCCTGCCCCGCTTCGTTTCGTTTCATTTCGGAAAGCCCTTTAAAGCCAAAGTCAGCTTGATTCATTGTGCACACAAGCGAGATTTTGATAGATTTTGAAAGATTTCCGGGGGGCGAGGAGCCGGCCCAGTGGCTTGTCCAATTATTTCCTTTTTGGCCTGCCACTTAAAAGAATGAGCGGGAGTCCTTCGGCGCGGATACTGAACGCCAAGGATTGAGCCGGCGGGAGTGCGGCTGCGGGGGCGGATGCGAGTGGATCGCCATTTTGTGGCGCTGTCAAAGTCATGTCCCAACACAATGACAGGCGCACTCACACACTGACAAGCACATGGAACGACAGATATATGCCCGCACCACTAATCCACTGAACCAATTTGCTAGACAAGAGCTATGTATGAGCACCACAATGGTTATTGACAGCCGACATTCATACAGAGACACTCGCTCCGAGGAAGCCCAGGATCGAGGCGAGCACTGAAGGCGGCTCACACATTGGATGCTCTACCCGGAAACGACCCTTAGGTTCTATCCGCCATTAAATTATATGGTTATTGTTTTAAATACAAAAATTAAGGCAAAACATAGCACAGTAATTGCTATATATCAGAGAGGAAAGTCAAAGAAAACTATTGAATATTGAAGCATTTAAAAATAAGAAACAGAACCAAGTTCATCCCTTTAAAGTAAAGAAAAACAATAAGCTTGTAACCAGTAAAAGTAAATTTAAATTGGCTTCATTGTTACCATTAGTTCACTATCAGCTCAATGAACTCGTTAGTTAAAGTAACGAATTTTTTTAAATTCTGTTACTGTAATATGTATTATTATTATAGCAAACGTACTTAAGTTGCTTAAATAATTTACCAGTTGCCGTTAACATACTTGTTTTATGTTCATTTCTAAGTGGACTGACCTAGATGGTGTAAATAATTAAGCAAAGCTTTTAAAATACTTTCCTCTGACATTAGTCCAGTGCCTTGACTCAGCCACAGCGTGCGAGTATTTGAATACATATGTGACATCCTTACTGTCAAAGCCAAAGCTGAGGGACAGCTGTCCCAGGATCAGGCCATGCTGCATGTGGGCTCAAATTCCTCCGGACAGAAAGTCTATTAAAGTTGCATACGCATTCCACTCGCACACACAGGCACTGGCCAAGAAACACTTTAAGGCGACAAATGCGGGAGAGAGTTGGCCAAGAAGGCGCCGGCAATTCGGTCAGTGACAAGCCAAACTCAAAGGACTCAGACAAGTTTTTTAGCCAGGACGAGACCTTTTTGCTCGGTCTGCCACGTGCTGTCTAGTGCAGGCACATTCCCATAAATGTTCCCCAGGACATAGCATATGAATGTGGCATATCGAATATAGATATGTGCCTCTGCTGGCAGCAAAGTCAGAGTCAGAGTCAGAGTGGAAGCGGCACTATTAAAGCACAATCACATTTTAGCATTTATTGTGGCAATTTCGCCGAGAAGCGATTCCCCGTAATGGCTTTCTTTCGGTTCGGGCCCTGTTGCTAATGCCGGACCCCGTCTATTGGGCCATTGTTGCGATGCTCGTATCAGTTACTAAATTCAAATATCGGGGGCCAAAGTTGAGGCAATCCAATGGACCGGCGCCCCATTCGGATGTGTAGCATGTTCCGCTTATGGCCCCATAACCATTCCAATAATAATAATAATAAGGAAGCGTGTATTCGAATGCTTCCCCTAATTGATGGGGATGCGATTTATGAATTCATTTATTCTTAGCCGGAATGTGTCACAGTGCAGCGGGGGAAATCCCCCAACCGGGGCTATTCATCATGCAATTGTAACGAATTAGATGGTGGATACTATGTTCTGGCCTTGTCAAAGGCGCCGCATCTGCTGCCGCTGCCGGGTTCATTATGCCAGGAAGCATTTAGCTGGTGGCCCCATCCGCACCCACAAGCACACCCACCGCGTCCTGGCCACATCAGAATGAAATGAATGCTCTGCCCGCCCCCCCAGCCATCGACCAAATAAAAATAGTGCACAGCCAGTGGAAATTCGCATCGAAACCCATAATGAACTGGGTGGGTGCGCCGAGTAAATAAAGTGCTGAGTATTCAATGCAATTACATGGAGATGGATAACATTTTACTGGGGTCGGCGCCAGCCGACTCCTGACAGGAAGGGTATATAGGGCTGGAGCTAGTGCTCGAATTCAATATCCAGTAAAGCAAAAATGTAATAACATTATTGTTATAATGGTACCTGAACTTTTTATTACAGGTAATTGCAATTGCAAGGAGCAGTTTCATATCCATATATCCCTCAGAGGCATAACTCAGTTTTGGAGCAATGAAACTTGCAACTAATTTCTTTGTAAAGCAAAAATTTCAAGTGGGAAACTGTTATAAAGATCATATTTAATTGCTAAGCTTTGGGTCTATAAGAAGTATTAGCAATTGGAAAATACTAGTTATATAATTGGTTGTAAATTAGTATTTGCCTTTGGGGTTTTTCCTTAAATTCTAGAGGTTTGTTTGGAACTACGTAACCTGCTCGTTCCCCCAAATTGTGAATTACAAATGGTTTGGTTTGGGAAACTGCATTTTTCGCCGGCAAAAATACTTTATCGAGAGTTTGGCAAGAGCAGCTCCTTTGTGCATTTGTGCTTTTGGCCCAACAATGAGGCTATTGAATCCGCGCAACTATTTCGCCGGTTAAGTTTCTGGGAAAGCCATTCCGAATATGCCTGGTGAGTGGTGAATGGTGGGTCCTGCGCCAGTTCGAACCACCAAGTTTCCGGCGGCTCCACCTAGAGTGCATCCGTCCCCCGTCGGAGTCCTGGGCCATTATTCTGCATTCGTAATTAGAAGTCTGCGGCAATAGCAGTTTATCAGGCAGGAAAGTTTGCGCCGCGCGAAATTGTTATTTGAAACATGGAAATTAAATGATTGTTAACTTGTGCGTGCCGTTCCGTGGCATTTTGTGCTCTCTTAAATTTTGCATTAGTGCCACCCGAAACTTTTCCCCGCTGCTGGGGAGGGGGTTGCAAAGTGGCAAAGTGGCAGGGGGCGGCGGTATGGCAGAAAGTTGCTGTTGCAGTTGCACAGTTGCCTGAGTGAAATTGAATCAGAGTGTTTGAGTTGCGTCTCGTGAGCAAACAGGCCACCGAGATTGAGCGCCTCTAATGACACGGCCACGCCCCCCCGCCATAACCGGGGGCGGTTGTCTGGCTGGGCGGCTGTCGGTGTGTCTGGCTGGTGCCCCGGCTTTGTTATTGCCTCGGTGTGTTTACAGTTTTACAAGCATGTCGGCAACAGCTTCTTACAAGCGAGTCAAGTGGAGTTGCGTGGAGTCGGGGCTGCGACTTTGTGTTCTCTGGCGATGTATAAGTCAGGGGCGTGCCAAGGATGCTTCCAGGAGTCAAGAGGATTTGTGGAACATTCACTTCCATATATTATTCAAATTTTGTGTGCGGATAAAGTCAGCTGGATGGGCCACTTTTGGCAGACCTGGCTCAGCATTTATTATTTTTTTACTATAGATTGAGATTCAATTTTCTCGTTCTGATTCTTAAGATATAGCAAGTAATATACATTCTCTGTATTGTTAACGTAATTTATCAATGGATTCACTGTTATTTTCTAGATTTTTAATTCTCAAGTTTATAATAATGTGTTTTCACTTCTTTTTCTATGATCTTAAAGTGACCATACTCTCTTAACTTATTTTATCTTAACCTATTTAATCGTTTTACATATTATTGGAATATTGGAAACTGAAATACAATAATATAATATAATAAATATATATAATAAATTTAATATATATATATGCAGAAATGCCAACCGGTATTCACTATACCAAAATGCTTAATCTATGACTGTTAATATAATAGTATTTAATATATATCTGGTAACAGTATAATAACATACAACTTTTCAAATGAGGCCGATAACTCTACTTATTTTTCAATAGTTAGGAGGCTTTTTCTAAGTCTAGATAATCAAGAATGTTTAAAACTATTATTTGTACTTAACAACCCCCCTTTGGGAGCACCACTGGCGGGAGTCGCCTTCCCGCCGAAGCTTGGATTTGGGACGAAATTTACAATGTAATTACAGCTGAAAAGCTGCACATGCATAAATGATTACGTATACGAGCTGCAAACGATGTTGTCAATTAAAGCAAACGGGGATCAATGCATTGTTTATCCTCGCGCCAGACGGGTCGGAGGGCAAGGGACCCATCCACTATTTGGCGAGGACCTCCTCTGCTTTATTCCCTTAATAGGCCCCTTTGTGCGGGGCATTAAGGCAAATGCGAAACAATTGCCACATCTACACTCGATGGCTCTCATTTGCGGTCTCTCTTCCTTCGTTCCGTTTATTGCCATCAATTATTTATACATACAATTATTCTTCTACCTTTGCCAGTGCCTCCTGCCTGCTGCCTGCTCCCTGCTGCCTGCTGGCTGGTGCCTGCTGCCAATGATCCTTAATCGGGTTGGAGAGCAGAGTGCAATTGCCGGCTGTTTGTGCTGCCTTTTTGTGGCCATTTTTTTGCGCTTTCACCGTTTTTGCCGCCGAACGAATGGCTCCCTTGGCCAGGCCCAATTAAATGTGCCTGGCTGACTGCATGACTGGCTGACTGCCTCACTGGCCGACTGGCGGGGGGCCACACGCCCGCTGCACCTTACAGCTCCGCCGTAAATCAAACCTGATTAATTGGGGTTAAAGGACACTGGCCCCGTGCAAACAACAACGAGGGGCTCGTTTATTAATTATTGAATTGTTCAAGTGTTCCGCGCTGGCAGATACGCATTGTTCTAATTGCAACTTCTCCAAGGTGACCAGCGCGAGGTCCTGCAGTGAATAATGTATCGCATTGCGTATACGCAGCGTGGTGCCTGTACGTACTTCGGCCATTCATTTTTAATCAGCTGCAAAACCAGCTTTAATGTGTCAACAGTGTGCGGGTGTGCGTGTGTGCGTGTGTGCTTGTGCATACTTGTCGCCTCGAGAGACTCAAACAAACACTCACGGGCCATCTGAAAATGCTCACCTTTTTGAAGGTTGTTTTCCTCGCTGGCAGTTGCCACGTGTTTTCCCCACTTGTTTTTATGGCTTTCCAGCGTTCTTTTTGTTTTCTTTTAAGGGGTATTTTTAGCACTCTAAGGTAGATCCGTTCTGAGTTCATTTCCTGATTTATTCTATAGGTATTTGCCTATCTGGGCAACGTTATTATTCACTTGGAGTTATTTGTTATTTACTGAATAGCATTCTTTTAATATTTTTACTCTATTTACTATATCAGGTATGTGAAAGAATAAGGTGCTCTACAAAGAGTAATTTAATTTAAAATAGAGGGTAGTAGAACTTAAAGATCTTTTCTACAATATTACTGTTTGCTAAGTCCACAAGCTGATCTAAGAATAGAATAGAATAGAATCTCCTTGGGCTTCCAGTGAATTTTTGAGGGAACTTTGTATAAGTTTACTAGTTTCAACTGAAATTCAAATATAAATAAACTAGAGTTCTATGTTATTAATATTATTTTTGTGCACATATGGCTCCCTTTAAGCCCAGAGTGTGTAGAGGTCGCAACACGACTGCAATGGTCTTCCTCATCTTTTTTTCTCTCTGCATTTATGGGTTTTCTTTTGGGCGCCTGGCTGCATTTGGCTTAATTGGAAATGAACTTAATTTTGTCGGCTCATTTAAATTTCAACTTTGATGGTGCGGCACACATGTGTGTAGGGCATTGGTCTATACTGAGGCACAGGACCTTCCACACAGCTGGCTGCTCGAAAACGCTTCCTGTTAAATTAATAGAAACAATTTCGGCCGACAAATTCCCGTGATTATTTTCAGCTTTCTTGGCCGGAATGTAGAAGCAGCTGGCGGAACCAACAGAATTTTCAACTTTTCAGGGGGCACTCAGCCCGCTCGGTGATTCATAAACCAATATAGAAGCGGAATCTACGACTTTTTGTTTGGCTCATACGTTTTGCCCTGCATTTCATTTTGCGATCTGGCATCTAATGATATGGAAATAATTATTGATTGTGTTGCCGCGCACACACACACACACAGGCCCAGAAGTTGGGCTCGAGTGTGTGCGTATATATGGGATATGTATAATGTATTATATTCTCCATTGGAGCTTAATAGATGTTGGCGCCTCCGTGCGTACATTTCAGTTATCCTTAAACTTTCCGCCTGCTGCCGGCATATGTGGGGTTGTGCAAAGCAAAGTAAAAAGCAAAGCCCTGGGAACGGATATCGGAAAACAAGGCAAAAGCTGTTCGTTCGGATGAATATATATGGGGGCCATTTGCAAATAAATTGAATGCTCAATTTCAATAATTTTGCATACTTTCTGGCGCAGACAAAGTTGTTTCTAATCCATTCCGACGGGCGGGCTGGGGCTGCTGGGGCCCTTGCTTATTACACATCTAGTTGAGTGTGAAAATTCCTCGAGTCCTTGGCCCATGTGTGCGGCTAAAAATACTCCCTCTCGCACATCTGCAAAATGCGCAAAATCATGATTAAAAAACTTTTCCTGCCTCGAAGCAATTAAAGTTTGTTCTTGGGCCATCAAACCGATTGCATAACTATTGTGCCCGGCTCTAAGGTCACCGTCTAGACGGCACTTCCAGTTGTCTCTACACTCTTAATGATATTGACAAGTGGCTGGGATGGAGTGGCATCCTTTCGCCGACCTTGGCGTAAGATTTCCCGCGCTTTCCTCCGAGCAAAATCCAATTGAGACACAAACATCACTCGGAACTCAAAGGCTGAGGAAGCTCCCAGTGAATCGATACCATATCAACTGAACGAATGAGTGAATGGAGAAGGACTGACCCAATGCAGAGCGAATATCCTGCACATGACTGTAAAATTGTAAATTTTATTTGTTATTTTATTTACATAAATTTCCCCCGGGAAGTGGCACACGGACACATGGTTGCACGGACATCCCTGCACACAATGCAGAACCGGGCGGGTCAGGCCTACGAACTCCATGTTGCTCCATGCTTCATGTCCTTCATCAATACCCTTGGTCACCATGTACGAGTGTGTGTGTGTGTGGAGGCTCAAGGACAAAACCAAATTGCCATGGGTTTTGTGGCCATCACAATTTCTAGTTAAATGTATTTCAGCACGGTGAGAAATGTGGTTAATATTTAAGATCTAAAATATAACGACTACAAGTCGGCTTTTGATTTTGCTTAAAAGAAACCATTTTAGATTATATTTTTATTTAAAAGCCTGGAAGTAAAATACTATTATCTTTAGAAATTAAATTCAACTCATTCATAGTCATACATTAGTTTAGTTATTATATAGTTTTGCAAATAGGTAAATTGTTTAATATTTAATTTATTTGATACTTAAAATCTAACAAAACTATTGTATCAAATACAGATTTTTGTAGATCTTTTTAAACCCAAGCCTGAAATCTATTTCTTTAATCTCCGATAACAAATAGTTCCGAGTTTATAAGAACTTTAAATACTATATTTTTAAGGAAATATAGGAAAAAGTTTAGTATAATTCTTAACATTTAGAATGACTACAATAATTAAGGACTAAGGATTCATCGTTAAAGTTATGATACCACGGATTGCAAAGTGTTCTTCTTTGTATTTGCCCAATTGTACTTGAATCAGGACTTTTATTCTCATATTTCGAACTAGTTTTTGTTTGTTTTGCTCTCTGTGGAAATCCATATTTTTTCTCTGTGAATTTATAGTTTCTTCGGGGAGGCGCAGCCGGAGCAGAACTTTTAATTTGTAGAGTAGAGGACCTCAGCCAAGTGTCTCGGACTCCCATCTCTCCCCTTGGCCTGTCAGCAAAATTCTCATACGATTTCTCGGAAATTCGTTTGAATGTGTTTGGGACAAATAATGGCCGGGCACGGAGATGTTTGTTATTTACAGTATCTGTGTGTGAGCCAAATTTACCTAGGGGAAAACCGAAAATACAGTTTGCCCCCTGTTTTTCCAGCTCCACAAATGAATGAATGTTGGCCAAGCAACGCAGATGCAATTAGGGTTAGTTTTCCAGCGACGAGGCAGCAAGACGAGGGACTCAATGGGGGCGGGGGGCGAAAGGCGAGGGAAATTCCGCAGAAGAACGCTGGCTTCCGTTTTGTGCCGCACGCCTGGAGTGGCAACAAGTGCCACTTGCACTTTGACTGACGCGCCAGCTTCTTGGCTTGGCTGGGTTTGGGTTTGGACGGGTTTGGTTCGGGCCTGGCCTTTGCCCGCCCGGCAACTGCTAAAAAGTGCGCAAAATTAAGTGCCTGGCTGCTGTCTAAAAGGTGCTTCAGCCGCTCGAGTGCACGGGCGGCGACGAGCTGGAGGAACTGTGCTCATATTTAGCGGCTTTAGACATTTGCAGACTCTGAAAGGCAAACGGGCAAAGCTGTTTTCCCACCTCGATAGCCCTCGTCTCGAATGCAGCCCTTGAACTGTGGAATATACACAGGATGTATATGTATATTTTGAAAAAAATATTCTTGCATTTTCACTTTCATTCATTAAGGCGCAGCAAGGAGCTAATTGCAAGCCCATATTATAGTGGCCTTAAAAATAAACAGGTCTGAGGAAAAGTAAGTATATGATTGGCATTCATTTAGGTCAACTAAGAGCTGCCAACTTCATACACTTCTAGCTCAAATAGCTCTATATTTTTCTCGTATTTATAAATATACATTCCATAGCTTAGCATAGTTCTGGCAAAAATAGTCCAGGAAATCTGCAAATTCCCCCACTGTGCGGTGTGGAAAAAATTGGGATGAGGGACGGGCAATCCTGTTTGGCTGGGAAATTGAATTTCGGGGCAGCGCTTTCCGCTCGCTAGGGTCGCCAGCCAGAGTTGCCAGGTGATTAATTGCGTGCAGGGGACAGCTGCTGCAGCGTGTGGCCGGAAGTGGGGGCTCCCTCGACGGGGATTCCCGGGGAATAGCTGACAAGCACGTGCCTTGCTCTGAAAAATCATTTTCCCTCGTATTTTGCCGCAGATTTATATGTTTTCCACGGCAATTATAATCAGGAACGTAAACAAGGTGTGGAATACACAAACTATTCAGCCCATCAAATTGTCTAAAATGCATCTAAATATGGCATTGCATCGCTGCAGCGCCAGTTATCGATCAATTCACCCAAATGCGACCGTGTGGTATTTAGACAGCACCTTCAACATGCTAACCATCGAAAAGTATCACTCAACGAAGTGCGTGTTCTCTTTTTTGAATCATATCATATATGTCATCATATCATAACATACTTATATTATTTTTAATTTAATTAGTTTGTCTTATACAGTTTATATTTTAAGGAATATAATTTTTATTTAGTTTACCGTAAAAATCTAATAAATTTCTGCTATTATATATTATATATTAAATATAATAGGAAGATTCTTTTCATCATCTTTTTATTTTATTTATACTCTAAACTCGTTGATGTTTATTTAAATTAGAACGCCAGAATTTTATGAAGGCTTTGATGTTATTTTAAAAGAAAAAAAGAAAGGAAACATAAATGTATTTAGTTGGATGTTAACCGCAGCAAAAGAAAATACAATTAGTTGGAAAACACATGCATTTCATTAGAAAATAAATCTATTAATTGTTTAATTAAATTATATTATTTATCGTATAATTTCCTACCAAAGGTTAGGGTTCTATCAGCCTCCAATTTATTTTAAACTAAAATTTCAATGGAGTATATTTCATTTAGAATTTCATGAAGAGTTTGATTTAATTTAAAAAGATGACAGACATCGAGCCATTTTAATAAGGAAACAAAAACGTATTTACTTGGTTGTTATTTGCAGCCACAGACTCAATTATTTGATAAACGTAACAAACTCTGCAATAGTTAATAGTTTAATTAAATTGTATTATTTATTGTTTTATTGCATACCAAAGGTTTGGGTTACAATCACTGCTTTTAATTGGTTAACACAACAAATTATTTTATGCTATTCAGGTTGTCCCCCTCCTGGAAATCGTTGAGGTCGGCGCTTAGCCTAGGGTATCGCAATTATAAAAACATTTTAAAATAAATGTTGGTTTGCTGCGGTTGTCGGCCTGCCCGCGCTTGTTCTGCGGCACCACAATGGCCATGCGGCCTCCCACCTCTCCCCACCTGGCACCTGTGTCCAGGTGTGCAGTGATGTCGATGCTGTCGCTGGGCCTCCGATTTTTCTGTGCCACTCGTTGAGGTGGCTGAGGCAGCCGAAAATGCTCGGGCGTCTGATTTATAGTCAATTTGTCTTAAATTATGCATGTGGCAGGCAACTGAGGGGCCCAGATAATGGCGGGCGGCGCTGCAACCAGGGCCTTCCTAGGGCTCCCCTGGCATTTATCATATTTTATCACTGCCTAAATGCGTGCCATAAATAATTCGTTCAGTTCTTTCCACAACTGATTTAATAGACTGGAGGGCAGGTACCTGTAACGCGGACGGCGCATAAATTTAAGCCAAAGCCGCACGCTCGCTGGCCTCCAAAAAGTCGCTAATAATTTGTCAAATGCCAGGCGGAACCGGAATTTATCGAGACGCCCTCCGTCCGCCCCACTATTTACTGTAAGGACCCGATTATCCCGACAGGCGTGCGCTCAATTAAACTGCAATTGCAACACGCTTTGGCCATTCGGGTTGTCCGACCCTTAATTGGTTGCGGGCACCTTCGTTAAGCGGCCTCACCTCAAAATACGGCATTGGCCCTGCAACAATTTATTCATTCCGGGCCCATCGAGTCGCAGTCGGAGTGTAGTTCGGCCGACCGCTAATTACAATCTCATTGGCGAAGAGCAGAAACTAATTAGCCTGTTTATCGGGTTCGCGTGGCAGCCATCGAAGTTCCTCAATATTAATTTTCGGCTTATCCCGTGGCCCTTGCTCTGGCCACTGCCCATCGATGGCCAATTATTGAATTGTTTTCCTAGCTGGAAATTCTAGCCTCATTTACCGCACATGCTGACCATTCGGCGGGCGCCCATGAAATAATTAAAACTTTACGGCCGGCAAAAAATCCGAGTCGAGGGGAGGAGACACAGGAATTACCGCCAGCTGACTCTCAGTTGATGAGTCTCCACAAATTGAGAGCACAGGAAAGAGGAGAGCTGCTCCTGGCTGCGAAGGATCCTTGAGATACTTGCAAGAGGTGAGTGAAAAGTGAGGAGAGCATTCTTTGGCCAAATTGGTTTGTTAGCCTTGTTTGCTCAATTGTTATATGGCGAGGGGCTTTTATTAATATTTGATCTCTACATTTACATTATAATGCCTTAAAGCAGGGCTCATGAAGTCTGGAGAAGCGTAATCCTTTAGTTCAGGGACTGAAGTGAGATCTGTGCCTGGGCAACTCAATAAATTTCTACCCTGGGCATCCCGCTGACCCCTCTGGGGGAAATTTAAGCCCAGCCCGGAAACCGTCACCACAAACACTTACACACTCGCTTCGGTTTGGTCTGGTTTCCGTTCGGCTCTGTAATGGCCACAGCAGGTTCGGTGGTTCGGTGGTGCGGTGGTTGGGTGGTTGGGAACTGGAGGGAGGAGCTGCTGCTAATGGGGAGGTGTGTGCTCCTGCACATTCTTTGGGTTATGGTTTCCTCCGCGCTGTGTTTTTGTTTTCGACTTTCCTTGGCCCAGCCATTTCACCAATGTGCTGAAAATCAAGCGGTCGAGTCGTAAACATTTTTTAATTCATCCTCACCCGGCTCTAGGAGGAAGCCAAGAATGTCGGCCATCAACCACACACACCCGCACACTCGCACCTACACTTGGCCGCAGAAAGGCATTAAATAAATGTTTACAAAAATATATACTTAGTTATCGCAGCTTTGAGGGCTGATTAAGCTGGGAAAAGTCAATGGACACATTGGTAATAGGTCTGAAAATATATTAAGCAGATGCTTTAAAGCACTTTCATATTTTCTGTCCGTGTAAAAAGGAGCTAGGCAGGATATGCGAGGAGCGAGGGAGCCAAGCAGCTGTAGTCTGGCCTGAGTGTTTGCGTTTTTCAAATTGTGTGAATTTATTTTTTTGCCGCCTTTGTTTTTATGGCGCCTGAAATTATGCTTATTTCGCCGTTTCTGCTTAGCTCTTAAAGAAATTAAAAAAGAAGCGGCGGCGCTGGCAGTGAAAGTGGGGGGACGCGGCGGAGGACAGGCAAACCGCGAGGTATCCTGGCCCTCTGGGGTGTCTATGTGTGCGTGTGCTCCTGGCTGTATATGTCTTTCGCTTTGGCGCCTTTGCCTTAGCCCACTTTGTTTTTGTTGTCGATTCCGAAGCCCTGAGCCCTCCGCAAAAACAAAACCCAAAGCGCTGCTCTCTTGTCCCCGCCAAGCGGCAAAGGAAGCAGGACTCCCAGGACACTGCGAATTAAGCGGCCCTTTAAATTTAGCTCCCTACTGGCACAGGCTGGGCGATGATATTTAATTCAGTATTTATCCTAGCTGCTTTGATTTTTCTGGCCACGTTTTGATTACTTGGACAGCAACTGGCAGGACCGAGAGTATATTTGCTGCCACTTTTTATGTGCGACAGCCTGACAGGACTGTGGGGTCATTTTCGAATTGACAGGGAATCGAACGGGAAGTGCCTGGGGCCCAGAAGGGAGAATATCAAGAACTCATTACAATCACTTCTGACGTAAATGTGGCCATCGAAAATAGACCTAATGGCCCACAAAGATGGCCAGGACATAAAGTCCTGCCCGGGGAGAGGACAGGAGTGTCAGGAGTGGGCTCTGGGTCAGCAGTGTTAATTAACGCTCACCTATTCTCGAATCTGCGTCTTTTTTTAATTAAAACTTCAATGGCATGCTATATAGTAGGAGAGATTCAAAAGCATCAAATTGTATTTACAGAGAACTCGAAGGGCTTTTCCATCAAACGCCAGGCATAAATATGCCAACTTACATATATATAAATTGTTTTTCCCTGTCTCATTTGTCTGGGCAATTTGTGTCTATAAAGCGCACAATAAAAATCGACATTAAAAGGCTGCCATTCAAATAAATATGGCCTTGTGCTAAACGAATCGTTAACAAAAACGGGGGCCTGCGAAAATACAAAATGGGGAAAGCGAGGAGCGATACACTTTTTCAAAATAATTTCACACAATTAAAGTGAAAAGCCATACGCAGACGTCTATTGTCGCGCACAATGGCCGAGTGGAGACGAGGGTCCTGGCTGGAGGAGAGTCGGCCGATTTATTTGCTGAGTGCAAATTATATTTGAAACACACACACTCCACACACACACTCCACACACACTCCCATAGAGCCGTGTTCAACATTTGCCGAGCAATTTGCTGCAGCAAAAACGCTTCGCAAACGAATCGAGAGAACTTGTTTCATTTCGAGGGCGCCCTGAATTTGTTTTAGGTTTTTTTCGAGCTCCCCAACCGAATTGGGAGGCTTCCAATTTAAGTACATTTCAGGGCTCCCAGGAAGATCAAATTTTTAATAACTGTCTCTAAGCGGACAAAGCGCGCGGCCAGGCTCTCCTTTCGGGCCGAAATGTTGTCCTAACAATGCGAAATGCCATAAAAATGTTGGCTAAGTAAGTTCCACTGATATGGCCGACTCCATTTCTACTTCCGCCGCTCCAAGTACTTCCGCCGGTTGCCAGGCTCAGGCTCAGAGTCAAGTTGGCTAAGAGCTCGGCAGGCCAGCGGCCGGGGGCCTATTTACATTTGAACGGCGGACGGCGGAGACTGCCCGGCTAAGATGTATAGTTTATGGGCAGCTGGCTAAGCCGCCTGGCATATTTATGGGCTAAGGAGTACGTGTTTTACAGCGCCTTATTCGTCCCCGCATATTTCATAAATTACGTGGTAATCTTCGTGTAATTTCGTCCTCCCGCCCGCTGGCAATACTGCGTAATTACGCTCCCTGTTTGGGCAATCAGGATTCGCGGCACTTCATAACTCTTCTTCGATTCCCAGCCGGGATGGATCGCTCGGAGCCATCGCAAATACTGGTAATTGCGACCCACCTTGAGCCAGGAACTGGAGGAGATGGGAGCCTCTCCAGAGCTCAGCCCGCGGATCACCCCGTCCAGGACATGTTGGGGAAAACAAATTGAGCTGTTGACCTTCGCATGGTTATGGTTGGCAAAAGTTTGCCTTTGACTCAATTGAATCCAACAAAGGGCTCAGACAATTCCTTCGGCATATTTATAGGCATTATTGCTGTACTCAAGGATTTCCAGTCAACGATTTTGGCTCGTTAGTGAGCCGACTTCGCCGAGGCTGTTGTTGCCCCGTTGGCCGCAGATTTATGCCGCTGCCAAAACTTTTTTAACAACATCCGAAATTTACGATTCTCGGAACACAAGCCTCCAGGCCCGCACCCCGAGCCCCGAGCCCGACTGGAGCTGAGTTGTATAGAAAATAGTTAACTAGTTGTCTGGCCTTTGTGCCAGAGTATCTGCATCTCGGAGCTGTTGTTTGTCCTGTTTGGGAATTGTTTTGATTTAGTAATGGCGGGCGGACATTTAATTAGTGTCGCCAGAAAGTCTGCAGCAGGCCAGATCCCGATAAATAAGCCGACCCCAGATGACAGACATCGGCCATTGTTCGAAGTTTATCTCTATAATGAGCTCCACGCCGCTCGACCACCTTAACTGGCGGTGAAGTCATCTATCCCCTCTCTGGGCACCTCCAATTCGGAGGCCACCCATAAAAATTGAATATTTAAATAAATATATTTTCAAATGTTAATCGGAGCCAAACAAAACATTGGCTTACACCGATTCCGGGCCGAGAGCCATGTTAATGAGGCTGTCGCTGTCGCTGTCAATTAGAGACGAATCTCCAGGGCACCTGTGGCGAACCCCTACGTAAATCCAGAATTTATGAATGCCTTTTATCAACTCGAACAAGTCTTCTGGGGCCAAGCCAAATGAATATATATCTTGTGATTAGGTTGTCGGAGAAGCTGACAGGTGTCAAGGGTCTCTTCGAGTGCTCAATTCAAGCTAACAATCAGTTCAATTAGTTTAGTTTTGAACTTATACTATATACCAGGCTTGGCATATTATTTAATAATTTTAGTATTTATTTTTTATATACGTAAATATATTATAAATAAATGAATGAAGCTGGAAATGTTCATAATATTTGAGAGGCTAACTATGAAAATAAGAGACCTTAAAAGGAAATACAGCTGGAATAATTCTTTATTCATTTAATAATTTAATGTTCCATATTCCATTTTTAATGAATATGATATAGATAAATATATCTGTTTTATTTTTCATTTAGGTAAATATATTATAAATAAATAAATGAAGTTGGAAAATGTCATAATATTTGAGAGTCTTACAATGAAAATAAGAGACCTTGTTGTGGTCTTTTATCTACAGCTGGAATAATTCTTTATTAATTTAATAATTTATTTTTCCATTTTTCATTTTTAATGAATATAATATAGTTAAATATATATGTAAAGCGATATATTATATATATTACATATATATTATTTTTTTATATAGACATTTCTTGCTGTTAAGTCAAAAGTTTTTAAAGCAAACTTCAAGGACTTTAATTATTTAGTTAGGAGATTCCTTGAATGTTTTTAACTGTTGAATTCCTAAGCCTTTGATCATTCCATTTAAAATAATTCTTCCACTGATTTAAATACGTTTTAGGACTGGAAAATTGAGGAATTAAATTAGATCCAAAGTCGCTGTGTTTGTGGTCAATTCTTTATTCGATAAATTAAATATAAATAAATATTGAGCTTGTAATGAGTGTCAGGTGGAGTAATGGCTATCAACCGCCTAGATGCACCAGGATGGGCCGAAGATCTTCTTGCAGATCTTGATGGGGGCTTCGGTAGACTCCTCGGAGTCGTGGTGGTGCGGTGGCGGTGGTGGTGGTCTAGGGTAGTAGGGCGGCGGTGGGTAGTACGGGGGGTAGTATGGTGGATAGTACGGTGGGTAGTACGGTGGGTAATGGCCGTGGCCGTGACCGGGATGGTGACCACCGGGACCGCCGGGATTGCCTGGACCTCCGGGATTGCCGGGACCGCCGGGATTGCCTGGACCTCCGGGATTGCCAGGACCGCCGGGATTGCCTGGACCTCCGGGATTGCCAGGACCGCCGGGATTGCCGGGTCCGCCGGGATTGCCTGGACCTCCGGGATTGCCGGGATTGCCGGGATTGCCGGGATTGCCGGGATTGCCGGGATTGCCGGGATTGCCGGGATTGCCAGGACCACCTCCGGGAGAGCCGGGACCACCGCCGGGGCCACCGTGACCGCCGTGGCCATGTCCGTAGTAGGGAAACGGAGGCGGAGGATACGGGCCGTAGTACGGGCCGTAGTAGCCTCCGTAAGGATTATGGTGATGGTGCGGCTTTTTGGTTGTGGTTGTGGTCCTGGGCCGCTTAGTGGTGGTCTGGGGGAACGTCACCACCAGGGTGCCGTCGCCGAAGAGTTTGCGCCAGGTGGTGGGATCGACCTGGGCAGCGTTCTGCTCGACGCTGTTCAGCTCCTGGCTGCTCTCCACTTCCGCACTCGGCTCCTGGCCAAGGGACTCCTGGGGTCGGGCCGTCGCCAGGGCTCCGCAGAGCGCCAGGCACAGGCAGAGAACCAGCTTGGGACTCATGGTTCGAACTGATTGACAGATGGCCGCACCTGAGCTATTTATACCTGTCCGTATGTATATATTCGCGGGAAGAAATGCGATCGCACTCCCCAAGTTACTGCCAAAAACGGTAACGAGCCATTGAGCCACCAACATTAACCTACTTTGCTTTTCAGCTTTTCAAATGATCTCCCAAGAAAATGGCTAGTCACCCATCCGCCAAGTTAGCATGCAAATTTATTCGGCTATTAAAATCAGCTCAGAACACGCCCAGCCAAGTCGCGGTTTTATTCGCTCAGATCGGCGTCACTGATTATTTGGCTATTCTAACGGTTCGTTTTTGGGCGTTTTTCGTTTTTATGGCCCGAAACCCCAGCTGTCTTCTAGACCACAATGTGGACAGTCGGAATGATTAAGCCTTTTTATAACAGCTAGCCAGATGGCAAAAGAGTTCACTCTCCAGGTGTAAAACCCGCAAAAACCTATGGCATTGCCTACATTTTTGGCCACATCTCTTGGCCTGCATAGATTCATCAATCCAACTATCTGATGGCTAAATTATATATTGCCTAAGTTTACAGTGTGATTAGGGTATCATGTTGTCAATTTGTAGCATCATTCTTCGCTCAGCATCTTCCTAGAATACTATATACCTCATAGATTATATGTTGAGTAATAGACACACCTGTGTAGCTCAGGTACACGACTGTGACTATAACTCTGTCCTATGGCTTATCGGAATCTTCTAGATACTAATTCACAGATGTGTTTCGGCTCCAGTAACTGATCCATTAATAACAGTTTAGATAAGTGCTCTTGGTATAAAAAGCCTGGCTGCTAGTGGTGCCAGAAGTAGTCTGAAATCGAACTCGGGACCCAAGCAAGTTAACCCGAATTATAAGACATGTTGGTGGCGTTCCTCGGCGCTGTTCTGATCCTCCACGTGAGCTCCATAGCTGGAGAAGGCTCCAAGGAATTTGGATTTCCTGGTGGCGTTAGGGTGCTTTTCGTGACACCCTCTCAGGATCCAAGTCCGAGGCCAGAGCCCCACAGACATCATCATCATCAGGGGTTCCAAGTTATCCAATTGGGAGGTGACAAGGGCAGCCACAACTATGACAAAGACTCCAATTCAGACGTCCCGGACGGACTCTGGGATTTTCTGAAAGTTCGGAACTCAACGGGAAGCCCAGGCTCCTCCGGAGTGCAAGTTATCCAATTGGGAGGTGACAACGGTCCCAAGAAAGGTAACCACCACGACGATGACGACGACGAGGACGATCCGCTGCGAAAAATATTCAAGTTTCTCCGATTCGGCTCTCGACGAGGTGAGAGTCGTCCCAATGTCCAGTATGTGAAACTCTACGGAAGGGATCTGAAGCACCGCCAGCCTCTGGCGCAGGCCAGGAGTGATTACGGCTACCCATTGGATGCCAGTCCAGAGCCACGACTCCAAACCCGGGTCAAGGTTATCCGGCAGAATGTGCCCCGCCAGAAGCTGGTGCGAAGCCTCCGGTCCAGCCAGGCTCACTTGACCAATGTGCAAACTCTGAGCTTTCCCGTCTACGAGGACCAGTGGCAGGTGAGTTCAGAAATTGTTCTCTCAATAAATCGACTTCTAATGCCTGCTCCCCTTAGATTGCCTAGACTGGATGTCTGTGGATACTCAGCAGCTATGGAGAAAGTAAAAATAAAATGTCTAAATGGCTGAAATAAATAATGTGTCGCCTTTGATGTTTGCTTTAATCTTAACGCTAACAAAGTGTATGATTATGGCCGGATAAATTAACAAACTTTATGCAGCTTTCACTAGAAAAAAGAGGGAAATGCTAGCTTTCAGAAGCATCTGTTGAAAACCCCTTTCAGCAAAGATATAAACACAGATATAACTCAGTATATTTTAAGTACTGCGATTTTGTGTTCTCATCCAACTTGACTGGATAGAAATCAAAACAGCTGATACTTTTTATTTGTGCTATACGATAATTAGGGAAACTACTGGATCATTATCCTTAAGATGTAACGTTAAGATCTTTAAAAACCACGAAGAACTAATTTTCTTTCTGTGGATGCAATAAGCAGGAATCCGTACCCTCTGAAAGGACATTAATGACGCCACCCATTTAACAAGAGAATGTCTAATTACTGACTTTTCCTGGCGATGTAATAAAAAACGATTTACCAAATTAATTTCAGATATTATTTCTCTTGACAATCTTGATG
This sequence comes from Drosophila pectinifera, assembly GCA_008042775.1. NCBI lineage: Eukaryota > Metazoa > Arthropoda > Insecta > Diptera > Drosophilidae > Drosophila > Drosophila pectinifera. The sequence goes on along the minus strand of VNKC01001588.1, from coordinate 39,163 downwards.
CTTGAATGAAATTTTTACAAAAAGCAAAAAAAAGACGATCTTTCGGCTTTGGCCTCCTCTATTTGTAGGTTAATAGGCTTGAGTGCATATATTAATTAGCCGTCTGACTGACCAGTGACAGCCAGCTTTAGCCTAATGTCCACATCCCGGAGTTGGGAGAACTATATGATACCTATGATATGAAGGAGACCAGCCAGGTTCCTACTTTCAATGCATGAATATTCGGGAAATATGGGGTTGAGTAAAATCGTCAACCAAAAAAGACCCAGAAATGAATCAAATGTTATTACTAAGTTGTTTTCAAAAACAAAATAGCTTTAACTAAAGCTTAGCTAGCATAAAGGTATTCCAATAGCAACAACAACCGAAACCAGATTCGCGGGAGAAAGACACATTCGCCAAGGCAGAAAACATTCTCAGAGACGGCGGCTCATGATGCTTTATTATATTAACAGATTTAGCGCTTATAAACATATTTAAATCGAATTAAGTAGGTAAACAAAGGCGAGAAGAGAAAGAAAGAGCGACGCGACCGATTTCTCTGATCGCGAACTTATTAATGAACCGAAATTAGATATAGATATGCATATATATAAATGTATTATATAGATAGATATGCATGGCCAATGCCCGGCCAGTCTTAGTTGATGGCCGACCGCGTTTCGATATGAAAGTAATCGGATTTCTACTCGGGTTACTGGCTGTGACCAGCCTTCGACCAGGTGCCGGTGCACAGGTGACCTCCGACCAGGAACAGAAGCGAACAGTGCTTCCCCTGCTGCTCCTACTGGGCTATCCGGGGGCCCTTACCCAGGTGGGGGCGCCACTGCCAGGAATACCCCTTCGAAGGCCCCTGGACGAGACAGTGCCGTCGCCATCCGCCAGCAGCTCTGCCACTAAGCTGCCCCTTTCAGACGAGACACCAAACTCCCAGCCTTCCAGCGATTTGGTGCGGGAGCAGTTCCTGCAGGGAATCCTCCAGGGAATCCTACAGCAGCCGGGCGGCGGAGCAGGCTCACCCACGATTTCCCCCGCCGTGCTGGCTGACCTAATCGCCCAGGCCACCACCACCACTCGTAAGCCGGCGGTGGAGAAGGATTTGAACGCGCCTGGTAACGACGAGGATTACGACTACATAGACTTTAAGAACGGATCCCGCATCAAGTACGAGCTGGATGGGGAGGAGCAGCCGGTGAACAAGATTCTTCAGCAAACCACAAGCCGTCCAGCTGTGGCTAGTCCTGTTGTCGCTCGTCCTGCTGTAGCTCGTCCTGCTGCAGCTCGTCCTGCTGCAGCTCGTCCTGCTGCAGCTCGTCCTCAAAGCTCCAGCAGTGTGGTCTATTATAGACAGCCAACCAGATATGTTTATTACAGACCCGTCTATAGGCCTATTACGTATTACAACAGAGTTGGCTGATTGGCAAGTAGAGATCAATAAAGATTTATTATTTACATCCCAAAGATGATTAACGAGGCTAGCTATTAAGTAGAGCTCCGATTATGGCAGGTCATCAGACTTCTAAGTTATGCGATGTTCGCTTTCCGTTAAGTTCCGTGCTTTCCCTAACCAAAACAATAAAAATTTAAATTACAAAATCACGAGTCTTCGCCAGTTCCAATTTCGAATTCGAGGCCCATGCTCCGAGTCTTTGTCGCTACCAGACACAATCCAATTTATGACACCCCACGGACTATATAAAACTCTTCGCATCTCTGGCCCATCACTTTAGTTCTGAACTAACCGGACCACCGTAGAACTCCGCTCGCCATGCTGGTCCAGACTCTGGGACTGCTTCTCCTCGTGGCCGGCCAGGCCTGGGGCCAGACCATAAGAATTCCTCTCTCCCCGGCCGCCTTTCTCTCCGCCTTAACTGGAGGCGGCGGCTCGCGTCCCAGCTCCTCGAACAACAACAACAACAACGATGCAGCCGATCGGGAGGCCTACCTGAACGAGTACTACAACAGCCAGTGGGAGCAGTTCTACCAAGCCCAGGCAGCCTATAATCAGTACACCCAGAGCATCCAGTACCAGCAGCTCCTGGCGTACCTGTTCGGCCCCAACGGACCCTTTGCCCAGAACAACAACCTTAATCCAACGACACCGACTACCGAGGCTCCTGTCACCACTTCCACTGCGCTCCCGACCACACCCATCACTGAAACTTCAAACGCCATCCCCGGAACCTCCACCACGCCAACGACAGAGACACCATCCACCTCCACTGCAGTCGCGACCACGCCAGATCTCTCGACCACCTCCGACGCCGTTGGGTCAACCACCACCACCACCACTACCTCAACGACACCAGATCCATTGACCTCCACCGCCGTGGCCCCCCAGAACACGGACACCACCGTAGATGCAGTTAACCCAGGCAGGATTCACACCACGCCCCTTCCGTTCCACTACGTGCCCAACTCCCCGATCAGTCCCTACGATCTGCACCGAATCAGCTCCAACCCAATCTACGTTCGCGGATCGGCAGTAGCCTCCTCTTCGGCACAGGGCTTGCCCCTCTATATCCCCTATAGTGGCATCTACCGGAGGCCTCCGCCAGCTGCCTACTTTGCGATTGGTGAACAGAAATAGGAGCAATAGGAAATAGAGAGCAACCACATATGTATTTACAGGACACTTAATTTATTCAATAAAGGCTAGCAAAGCATTCAAGTAGCTCACTGACTTTCTTCCTTACAAGAATTGAGGAACTCAGGATTGCGCTAGAATAGATCTCGTCGAATTGGCAATAAAACACAAGAATGTTTAATGATAACCTTTGATTTTGGTGAGCGATGTTTAATTGTATTGCTGAATCCGATGCTTAAAATACTATTTTTATTTTGTAATTGCTCTTTCAAATTACTTATATACTTATATAAACAGACGGATATGTGATGTGTTTCTATGCTGTATGCTGTAGCTTTTTTTAATAATATTAAAAAAATGTTATTTGGTATATATGGGTATATGTTTATAGTTATTTTCAGTCCTGTGATTGTTGACTTGCTATTTCCTATGATTTAAATATATTTCTTAGATTTTATCACTTTATGTTTGCATACGATCCTATCGTGTTTCTGTCTAAATCGTAAGTGGGTTTCATAATACTCCTCTTCACTTTGATCATTATTCTCTTATCAGTATAAGATCGAAACTGTGAACTTAACTAAAATAATGCAATAACGATCAATGCTATCATGTTATAGTCATAGTTTGCTTAAATCAAAATAGTTATTCTGTAAAATTGAAAACAAATTTCCAAGTAACTGCAACTATTTAAAAAATCATCAAAGCTATAATTTGTTCAGACTAATTGTAATATGCATAATATATATAATAATCCAGCAGGCTAAGAAAAAATCGTTTTTGGAAAATTTTTCTTTTATGAAAGAACTCACCAGAAGCTATACACGCACCCCGATCATGTGCCTATTGAGTGGCACAAGCTAAGAGGCCAGAATAGAACAAATTAGCATCAGCCGTGGTGAGGCCAATGTTCTCTGGCTTGAATTCACTCATACTTCCCAATTCTATAAACATTCAGAATGTTTTAATTTAGATTTAGACAACCTTTTGTTCGAGGAGAGTGCCATTTTGATTTTACGACAGCTTTGGCATGTATAAAACTCCAGGCGATTAGTGGCTACCAAATCAGTTCTAGACCGACCTGAGAGCAGGTGAATTTCTGCTCGGAATGAAATTACATACTGCCAGCTTGTTGCTCTTGCTAGCCAGTCAGGCTTGGGGCCAATCAGTGAAAATTAGAATACCTGTGTCTTCTTTGTTTACGCGTCCTACCGGCATTAATTCGGCCAATAACAATAACCAGCGGCCACAGAGAACAAATTGGCAGGAAAATGAATACATTGCCTATTTGATTGACTATTATAGTAACTACTGGGCAAATGTATATCAGAACTCACATGGTTATGAGTTATATATCCCATATGGATATGAGTACTATGGAGCTTATGGACCGTATTACCCTATTACATTTCCATCTGTCGCGGCGACAGAAGTAACCCCAGCATCATCGGTTCTGTCAACATCATCGATAGAGAGTCCAACAATTTCTTCTACGCCTACGGAATCCACAACGTTGTCTTCAACTACTGATTTCACAACATCTACTGCGACTCCAACCTCTTCTACAACGGATGCCACATCAACGACAGAGAGTCCAACGACTTCTTCTACAACTACGGAATCCACAACGTCGTCATCTACTACTGATTTGACAACATCAACTGCAAGTCCAGCCTCTTCTACAACAGATTCCACATCAACGACAGAGAAGCCAGCAACATCCTCTACAACTGCAGAGTCCACAACATCTACTGCGACTCCAACCACTTCTACATCAGATTCCACATCAACGACAGAGAGTCCAACGACTTATTTTACAACTACGGAATCCACAACATCTACTGCGACTCCAGCCTCTTCTACAACAGATTCCACATCAACGACAGAGACGCCAGAAACTTCTTCTACAACTGCAGAATCCACAACGTCGTCTTCCACTACTGATTTGACAACATCTACTGCGATTCCAACCTCTTCTACAACAGAATCCACATCAACGACAGAGAGTCCAACGACTTCTTCTACAACTACGGAATCCACAACATCTACTGCGATTCCAACCTCTTCTACAACAGATTCCACATCAACGACACAGGCGCCAGCAACTTCTTCTACAACTACGGAATCCACAACGTCGTCTTCTACTACCACATCTACTGCGATTCCAACATCTTCTACAACGGAAGCCACATCAACGACAGAGGCGCCAGCAACTTCTTCAACAACTACGGAATCCACAACGTCGTCTTCAACTACTAATTTGACATCTACTGCGATTCCAACCTCTTCTACAACAAATTCCACATTGCCACTTCTGTCAACAGAAAACTTGCTTTGCATACAGAATCCCGAACTTCCAATTTGTCAAAGTGCAAAAGCTGTAATATTTGAAAAAAAGGAATCATACAATCCTGATTTGGCTGTTAACACTTCATCGGACACGGCTTCCAAGCCAGATCAACAGTTATTGGTCACGTCAAATCCACAATCGGTGACGTCGCTATGTTTCTATTATCCCCGTCTGTGCTTGAAACCGGAAGAAGCTCAATTTGTGCGTCTTGCTGATAAAAATGGGAAACCATTACTGTTGATAACACCTGTCGAAGGAAGATCTGCTAATAATCACGAACCGGCTTTATGGCGAGCAATGAGAAGAGTTATAAAACAAGAAACAAGTTGATGTAATGATATATGTAATATTAATCTACCTTACGTTATTTTTAAATAAAATACTATTATGGCTTCAATAGTTATAGATGAGTCGGGAAAAATGTCGGGAAAAATGTCTGAAAATATTTTTTAAATCAATGGTTTGTCTTTAAATGGTTATAAAATTCATTCCATTAATTCAATTAATTACAGAGCTTTGCTTTTAAATAAAATTTTTTCTTCAATGCTAATTAAAAGACGACGATCTAAGATTGAATCCAATTTAAGAAGTCCGACCCGCCACTGAATACCAAGTTAAGGGGTATTTCGGAATGCATTTAAAATTATATTTCGAATAAGCTAAATGGCTTCCTATTAAAAATTATAGTCACTGCCAAAATCACAGTCAATAAATTAGCACATTTGAGTTTCCTTTAAATGGCTGTGACGGTGGATGGATTTTATGACTACTTGTGAACTTTCTTGAGTTTTTTATCCGATCATAATTAATAAAGCGTTGATTTCGGTCGTTCTGATTTAATTTAATGGCAATCTTTTGAATATATAAAGGCGTTATTGGTAGTATTAATTTAGTGCCTTTTTATACTAGGAAAATATTTCTACTATGGAATGAGTAGCTTTTTCTGCATTTATACTGTCCATCAGATTGAGGTCCGAATTGCCGTATGAAGTGCGGGTAAGGTGTATATGTTGATGGACTAGGGATCACTACATAAAAAAAGACTCGCCCCCAAAAGGTACTCCATAAAGAGGAGAACTGGCTACCTCCATATCCTCCATATTGCAGGAAACTGTCTGACTCAAAGGGAAAACCTTGACTTCGATAGCGGGACTTCCCGAAGCCTGATCTAGACTATTTAGATTTGTATATTTGTGTACAAATGATATGATAGTCTTTTATTTAATTGGTACCTCTTATAATTATATATAAATAAATACATTCTGTTTATTTAACATGCTAAGTTATAATATTTTATTATACACAGATTATTTTTGCTGACCCTTGGTGATTATTTCTTCTTTTTTCTCGAGAAATAAATCCGTCCGTTGATTTTAATCAGCCAAGGGCCAAGTAATTAATTAGAAAGATTTAGCCAAAGATCATGCCAAAAGAGTGTTTGTTAGCAATAAGTTGAGTCTTATAATGACAATACCACGACAATATCTTTCTTAATATATTGAATATATATAGATATCAATAAAGTTTTATCAAGCACGGCTTGAAGTAAAGATCAACTAAACATGAGATCGGGAATTGACCGATTAAGTTTTCAGTTTATTGGCCTTAATTTTCAATTGGATCAACGATGGATAATCAACTCTCTTGGCAACCCATGGAATATATAAAGGCGTTGGTGAGCACCAGGGATCAGTGCAGATTTTTCTGGGAGCATGCAGCTGCTTAGGAGTGCTTTTGTATTGGCCTGGCTGGTCGCAGCTGGACCCACTTGCTTCCATTCCTTCGTCACTGGCCATCAGGTCCAAGTTCGAATACCCATGTGGGATGTGGGAGGTCTAATCACGCAAGTAACTGGATACATGAAGGGTCAGGACACTGGACACCCTCCGAAGAAAAAGAAGCGCCCTCATCACGAGGAGCAGTGGCCGCCATATGGATACTACGATCCAGCTCTGATGTATCCACCTTATTATTACCCATACCCTCCGTATCCACCGCCGACAAGACCTCCATGGCCTCCAACTACCCAACAACCTCCAGAGACGACCACAACCTCACCTACTGAGACGACGACCACTGGCGAGGTCCCGACGACCCAAGCACCCGTCACAACGACGGTGGCTCCTATTGTCACAACGACGGTGGCTCCTATTGTCACAACAACAGTGGATACACCAGATGGAACTACTGAGCCAACCACGGAGACTCCACCCGGTCGCGACCTCTGCCAAATCTATCCCCTTCTTCCGGAGTGCCAGGCTCTCAAGGTGCACCGGAAGAAGAGCAACCAATCCAGCAGCGTACTCCAGCCGGATCAGAAGCTCTCCACTCAAACCAAGCCGCACTCGATGACCTCTCTCTGCTTCTACTACCCTCGGTTATGCATGAGACCCGAGGAGGCTCAGTTCGTGAGTCTGAAGGACGAGAATGGCAGGCCTTTGCTGTTGATATCCCCAGTAGACAAGAAGTCAGAGCTTTCCCAAGGTTAGCCTTCGTTGGGGTTCCAGGTCAAGTGCTCTTTGATATATATATCTTGCAATTAGTAAAAACATAATTTCAAAATTAAATCTGATAAACTAACTACGCTTTATGGGCTGAAATCAATACAAAATATGGCCTTAAAGAAGTGTATCTAATAAAAGAGAAAAGATTTAGCATGGCATGAGAACACCCACTAATTAGATAATTTATATGATGATCGTATTATAAATATTCTTGCTGCCATCAATAGATATGCGAATGCTACTATAGAATTTAATCAGATTTCACTTTTTGGCAGTTTGGAACACTGAAATAATGGAAACAAGATCGAGGATGCTGCTCTTTATTGTATATTGGACTTTCTTCTTTTGTCATTTTTATAAAAAGCATTCTATTGTTGCAGTTGGAATCCATTCAATAAACAGAATATGTGAAGGTGTCAGTAGAATTAGGGCATTAGTTTGTCATTATTAGTTTGTTTTCGCTTTCAATAGTTGTGCCTAACTGGTTCGTCCTAATCTCAAGCGAAGTACACGTCAGAATAGCCATGTGGAATGTGGGGAATTTTTTCTCGGTCTTTGTCAAGGGTAACCCGCCCTTAACTAGACCCACAAGACAAGATCTACATAATCTATAAGATGGATGAGACCAACTGGAAGCCACTGCTAAAATTCCTACAGTTTCAAGTGATATTTGCGAAATTTATCCACAACTTCTGGCGAGTCAAGAGGAACCAAATCCACCGGGACCTTCAATTGGCGGTATCTTTCCCCAACTTCCTATATGCCAAAGGGAATCAAATCAACAGGAACCTTCAATTTGCGACACGTATCCTTCGGAGCCCGTGATTTCCGCTACTTATCCCCAACAGCCAAGCGAAAACCTCGAGGCATTCCGAGGTCACTGATCTCCACTTCTGCCTGTACTAACTGAATTTGTGTTGGAGCCATGAGGAGTTGCCATTTGTACCTCTTGTATACCTACCAGGGACGTTCTCTACTGATTAAACCAGGTGTGAGAGGAAAGAAGCTGCCGTTGTCAGGTCTGGGACCTGCTTGGCAACGGCAAACAAACAAACACATCTCGCAGAGCAATCAAAACAAGTAGTGGGTACTCTCCCAGAAACAAAGATAAATCTGATGTCCAAGATACCAGAATATTACAGAGCTTTGGAATGTCAGCCACAATTGGTTTGACACGACAAAGTTGAAAGACGACAGCAGCACTCCGGTGTTTTCGGATCTATTCAGGCAAACTGGTTTCAGTTGCCCCACTCCACCTTCTCAGACGGTCAAGCAACCAGTCCGAGTTCAGCTCCCTGAGTAGGCGGTAGGTGAAGGTGAAATGCGCTCCGTCCAAGCCTTCCGAGCTCCTCCGTGGCAAGTTCTCTTCGCGATCTGCCTCGCGGTCCGGTGGTGCACAGCCGGCCCAGCGGACCTCGATGGGGCTCTGCAGGATCTGAAGGACCTGAACCTGACCCAGGCGCAGCTCGTCGCAGGCAACGCCACCCTCAAGTGCAGCCTGACCCCGAATCTCTGCGGCTGGCAGCTTCATCTGTACGAGGGTCACTCCTTCAGTGCTCCACTTTTACCCACCGTCCAGAGCACCGCCACCCAAGCGGACACGGCTCCCGTTCGAGAATCCTTCGTACCGACTCCTCCCGTTCGAGAATCCTTCGTACCGACGCCTCCCGTTCAAGAATCCTTCGTACTGATGCCTCCAGGATCTGGGCCGCAGTTCTTCATTGAGGCCGAGGTGGAGCCGAAGCCGCGCCGAGAATCCTTCGTACTGACGCCTCCTGCTCGAGAATCCTTCCTACTGACGCCTCCAGGAACTGGGCCGCAGCTGCTCATCGAGGCCGAGGTGGAGCCGAAGCCGCGACGGGAAGTGCGCCGCAGAGGAAAGCTCGTGCCACGAACCAGTTTTAACTACTCGAGTAAGCGGAAGCTCATCTTGCTGGTGTTTCAATAAGAGCCCAATAAATAACCGAAAGGAACGTACCATTTAATCATTTACATTATTATCTCTCATTAAGACCAATCAATCAGCAGCCGGAGATTTATTCCGCCTGAATCTCCCTGGGTTGGGGCTGCCGGTCTGTGAAATACATTCCGCAGCCATAAACAAAATGCTCAGCTCATTAATGGCTGGATTCACGCCTTACCTGCCGTGACCGAGAATGGAAGCCGTCGGACCACTTTCAACTTTAACCTGCTGGGGTCTGGGTCTGGGTCTGCGTCTGAGTCTGGGCCGGGACTAATGCCCATTAAGCCGTCTATAAGAGCTTTACTTGGCGCGAGGCAGGCAGCAGGGGGTTCTCGCATTCTCTATTTGTTTATTCAAATACTAATAGATGGCTTTTTAAGTGCCCAGCCGCGTTATTGTTTTTGATCAGGGGGCATTTAATTAAGTCATCTCTCAGTCAGTTGCCACAGCTCCCGCACAGAGGACTCTACTTTGTATTGGGACAAAGCTGATTAATGGGGTCAGGGAGCTGGAGCGAAGTGAAAGTCGCCAACAAAGTCGGGGACTTGCCAATGGCTTCAAACTCTCTGAGTGCTACATCTACACTTTCGCTTTTATTGCAAATTATTGTGACCATAAACCAATCGATTCCAATCGAATCACATCCCCGACTTACTAGCTATTTGATCAGTACACAAGTTGGCCCCGGCGGAAATTCAATTCGACGCCTGGCCGGACCCTCGGTAAACACTAACCCCGGAACCCCACACAATCGGAGGACATCACACATCATCCGTGGCGCGTTCGTCCTCGACGTCCTCGGCGATGGTGTCATAAATCGTATTCAAAAATTTTCTAATTTCCGTATACGGGAGAATCTGCCACCAATTTGTCGTAGTTTCAATTTCCTCCTCCATTACCGCAGCGCTGGCAGGCCGTCTCTGGGAGCCCTGGCGACGTTTATCCTTTCCCTTGCCCTTGGTCTTGGTCTTGTTCTTGGTCCTGCTCTTCGATGTCAAGGGACGATGCGTGCTGATTTCCGGCGATTGTGTTTCCAGTTCCTTCGCCGGCTGCTTGGCTTTCGATGGACCAGGACCTGGCACCGGGATGGGGTTAGCAGCAGGAGCAGGGGTAGGACCTGGTGTAGTGACAGCTCGGCTCGCTGTCATCTTTGTATCAGTTTCATTAGAAGTCCTGGCCGCTGTTTGCGTTGGCTTGCGCTTGGTCTTCGGCCGGGGAGTCCTGGCTCTTGTTTCGTCCTTCTTTCGCTCGCCGGACTGAGCCTTTGTGGCCGTGTCACCGGCATTCTCCGCTGTCGGCCGGCTGACAAGCTGTTGCATTCCTGTCGATGCCATATCGATAATTGTCCCACTTGGGGCCATAGTTCTCTTCACACTTGTCAGAGTCTCCCCTGCAGGGGCTGTCAGGGGGGCCTGGGGGACAGAGGTATCTTCTTTTCCGATTTCATCCCGCTCGGGCTCCCCTGCATTGCCATTGTTCTCGGGCAGCTCTGGCAGTGTCAGCCCCACCTTCAGTGGCTGCTGCTGCTGGCCCGGGGCCATAACTTCTTCGCCGACTGGTTTATGTTCATGGCCAATGGTCAGGGTATTCAATTGCACTATCTTCTTGACCCCGATATTTTGCACATGGAACTCGTTCGAGTATAAATTCTGGCGTGCGTGCTGGCCCGAGTTCATTTGCAGCTGCTTTAATTGCATGTTTATAGCCGGGTCCTCGATTGTTTTCTTCTGCTCGCTGGCCGCTGGCAGGACCTCCACGTCCTCGCCGAGGTTCCGGTAGTGGGACCGCTGCTCGGGGGATCGGCGGCTGTGCTGGGCGATCTGCTGCAGCAGGTGGCCCATCGGAGGGGGATCCTCCAGCAGGGCCTGGCGCCGGGCCAGGTTCAGCCGGGGCTTGTTGTAGGCATAGACGTCCACGTTGAAGACTCCGTGGGCGGGGGCTCGGCGCCAGTGCCTGGCAGGGGTGGCTGTGGGCGGTTATTGAGCACTCACTGTACTGTAGGGCAATGCAGACTCACCTTTGGCCACAAGGGCCCAAGTCTGGACCAGCAACAGCAGCAGTGGCAGTCTCATGGCGGCTAATACATATTCTAGGCGTTGGCTCCGGCTACGACTAAACCGATTTTGGACCACCCGACCAATTTTATGGCCATCCAATTTGGGTCAGTCCGCAACTAATTTGCATTGACGACTCATACACATGCTCGGCAATGTTCTGGGAAGGTGAAAACACAGTGGACCCCCGAAGCTCGCCCCGATTAAGATCGAACATGGAACCGAATCTCATCGAGGCGACGGTCCACTGTCCACTGTCACCGGGAACTGGTTTCCCCCTGGTTTCGATTCCGAGCAACGGCACATTTGGCATTTGCTGACAAACAATAGGGGGGTTTCGGCCCTGCCAATGGCCATGTTAATGCCGTGCCATAAAATATTATTGTGTTGCCACCTTAGCCGAGCCTTGGCCAATTTGTGTTTTCGGATGCTTGGCCAAAAGCAGCGAAAGTTGAAAGTTGTGCTTAGCATTACAATGGCCAGCTCATGAAAAGTAATTGCCTAGAAATTCCGGAGAATGCGCTGATTAAAGTGTTCTGAAGATGGCTAAATCAGAAATGGAATATTTTATTTATTAAAGAGTCATAACTTGAGGAATCAAAGTCAAATTAGGGGACAAAGAAATCTCTTAGTCGCTGAGAATTTTATTGAATTTACTAGAGAGTCAACTATCTATTAATATCTATCCTATCTATCTAATAATCTATATTCCGGAAAATGATTAAAGTGTTCTTAAGATGGCCAAATCAGAAATGGAATATTTATTTTATTAATGAGACTTAACTTAACTTTAACTTAATCTCTTTAGTCGCTGAGAATTTTATTGAAATAACTAGAGAGCCAATATTCTATCTATTAATCTCTTATCCTATCTATCTAATCTATATTTATTAACCTAATAATCTATATTTCGGAAAATGCGCTGATTAAAGTGTTCTTTAGATCGCTAAATCAGAAATGGAATATTTTATTTAACTTGCTGCTTAAATAGATAGTTAAGGGCCCCAATCAAAGTCAAATTAGGGGACAAAGAAATCTCTAGAGAGCCAACTATCTATTAATCTCTATTCTATCTATCTAATCTATACGTATTAACCTAATAATCTATATTCATGAGTTACTTCGTTAAGACCCTCTCAATTCCATAATTATCGACATGTAAATTGTATATTAAACGTCTATTGACTTCGTTAATTATTGGCTGGGTTAGTTCCTTTACCACATTCTGTTCTATTGAAAGCAGTAGGGGTTAATTGCCCCATTATGGCTCGAAAATCCATTCGATAAAGGATTTATCTTAAAGAGCTTGTCAAAAACAGTTGGCCAAGAGGAGCAGGATCCGGGCAGGCAGCAAACAAACAGCGAACAAACAGAAGCACTGACAGCTTCCACTCGGAGCACTTAAGACAACTTCGAGGCAAGGCGAGTCGAGGCCAGTCAGTCCGGTCGGATCGGGGCTGAGCTGAGCTGATGATGTCCACCAGCAGTGGCAGATTTATGAAAACTGTTGACATTTAGTCCTCCGAACCGTAAACTCCGAGAGGACTCAAGGCAGCGGAATTTACATCCGAACAATGCATGTCGCAGGACCACGGACCGAAGTGCAGGGGCATAATGCAAAAGGAATCGCAGGAATCGCTGGAATCGGAGGAAGCAAAAAGGCCAGCAGGCAGGGAAATGTGAAAAAAGCCAGATGACAGCGGCGGAGGCGGACAAAGGCAATTGTGCTGGCATGTGAAGGAAGTCGGTCTACCAGAGGAAAAAATTGTGCAGAAAAAATTATAAAATCGTTAGTCTCGTCCTATCTCTGATGCGCTGTGGAAAAGGGATCTACGATTTCGTGCCTTTGCCAAATATATATATTATGGAAACTTCTAGCACTTCCATCACTGCCTTTGTGCCAAGTTTATATCCGTAAAATGTAAATAAGTTAAACTATTTACCATTATTATTTTGCGTGCAGGCTTGCAAGGGTTTTCTGCCTGCACTGTGGCCCAAATGCAATTCGAGTGGCTTCAAATTTTATGCAAATATCTTCCAAAATAAGGAACTGATGCATTAATGCGATTGAAGGGAGGAAGGTCCTTATAGAGTCGAAAACAAATTCCTGCAATGGGCAAGGAAGCCAAGAAGTGCGAAGAGAAGCAATTACAATAACTTCGATCCGAGAACTGAAGGGCACTCTTCATTCGTCATTCGAGTCGAGGGCTTGGAAGGACGCTGACATATCCGCTGACGTTGAAAGGACTTGCAGTGGACACTTGCACTGCGGATGCCGATGGAGTGAGCTGGCCTATGCAAATAATAACAAGGAGAGGCCTTTCAAAGCAATGGGTCAACAAGCCATATATTTGATTAGAGTTAAGTAAGGATTACGGTCACTCTTGATCTAAAATATGTTAAGTATTGAATAAATATGATAGAAGTGATGGTATTGTAAAGTCTAGATGGAATGGCATCCGCTTATTAAAATGATTTATGATATTTTTATAGCCAAGCCAAGCCATGTTCAGCTTTAATTGGAATATCTGTTCAATTGATGACAATTTCAAGCGATTTTCCCCAGTGTAGCAGGCCGAGAAGGGGATAAGACAGGGAGAAGAGCTGTCGTCGACGTCTTAATTAAGCAAACAGCATCAACAATTAGCAGTGCAGCGACTCAAGCGATGTTGATTGTTATTGTGGCAGACTTCGAGAAGCCAAGGCTAAGAGCAAGGACTGCTCGCACTTGTGGTCGGGCCAAGGAGAGGCTTATTCCATGATTGATTCAATTGAAGATTCAGCAGGGAAATGCAGGAACTTTAAAACTTAAGCCATCCAGATCGTTGTTTCTGCTTTGTTGTCCTGGCAAATACACACAATTTGCTTTGTCATTAGACGCACACTTGAAGCTCTCCCCTCTGTCAACTGCTTTGCCTTGGCTGCTCATTTCCAGCTGGCCAATTCTTTGTCCGGCTTTTATTTGACCGTTCATTTGTTGCATTCGGCCCAAACAGGACGGGTCGGGAGGGGAGCGGGGCAGCAGACAGAGAACCATTCACAGCATTTCGCACATTTTCGCTTAATTTGAATTTTTCTATGCTAACGCCAGGACCCGGGAGGGGGTGACAACAACACAGAGGCACCCGAAGCCCAACTGTTTTCCGTTAAATATTTCTATTTTATTTCGGGTTTTTTTCGTATCCCTGCTCTCGTCTGCGCCAAATTGTTATTGCAATTTTCTTTGTGTACTTTTGCACATTTTGCAGCTCTCGCGGTTCAGTGCGCTGTCGTTTATTTGATGTTTGTACTCGCTGGAATATCCTCCGATAAGGTAGTTCCACTGTCTAACAGCTCTTGAATCCTCCAATTGCAGTTGGATGGATGGCTCCAGCTTGCCCTTTTTTTTACTCAATCCATTCATAGTTTCAGAGCTGCTGCAGAGATTTGCTGCTAGTGCTGCTGCCCATAAAGTTTATTATCAATAAGATATGACGGCAACTATTTGATGACTCACAAATAAAGTACATGTTTTTTCGGATCAGGTCTCTTGGGGAAATATTTGAAATAACTGAAAGAAGAAGTGATTTATAATTATAACTATAGTTTATAATTAATTTATAGGTATATTGTTAGCAGATATGTATATTAAGTACTAGTGTATTAGCAGTGAGAATAAGCATTTTGATAAAGTGAGACTGTTTCCCAATATCCCAATAATATGTGAAACGATCAAATAGGTTAAGATTAAAGAGGTTAAGAAAAGATGGTCACTTTAGGATCAGTAAAAACAGTGAAAACACATTGTTATAAAAACTTAAGAAATAATCTGGAAAATAAAAGTGAATCTATCTGTAAACCGGGTTAACAATATATTTGAGTACTAATCGACGATGTGCTATCTTTACATATCAAAATTATTTTAGGCTTGCACAGAAGTCGCTATAGATTAGAAACCTAAGGCATAGTATCAAAAGGAAGCTAAACTTTTGCCAAACAAGCAACTTTACACTAAATTCCAGACTTAAAAGATGAAAGATTTTTCTTTTATTTTATTTACAATTGATAACGATCCCTGAACTTTGAATTTAAATATGATTGATATTATTAAAAAAGGGCTTTACTCTAAAGCCACAGACTATCAAAGGAACTTCAGCCAAACAAACAACTTTACACTAAATTCCAGACTTAAAAAATTTAATATTTTTCATTTATTTTATTTATAATTAATAAGGATCCCTGAATTTTGTATTTAAATTAAATTAGTATTATTATTATAGCCACAGACTAAAGACAGGGTAGTAGCAATTCGTTCCACCGGAAGCTTAGTTTGTCCTTCTCATTTGCCCCTGTTTCATCAGTCTTTAGTTGGGCTGTGATTATTTTCATTTCCGATTTCCGGACGTTAGGCGAGCGGAAAAGAGAGCTACTGTGCTGAGCCGTGCGAATTGAATCTGGCAGGCTAATTGCCATGCAAAGCCAAAATGAGGCCATAAAAATCCGGGCACCCATTCCCAGCCGAGACAAAGTCCGAGTGCGCGCCCTAGTCCCAGTAAACTTCCCCCCCTAGGGTATCGTGTTTGATTTGCCGGGTGGCCTTTGCATGCCGCAAACAAACGACACTTTGATTTAGTGCAACAACAATAGTCGCAGTGGCCTAGAAGCCGTAATAAAACAAAACAAAGCTAATGGCCAAACAAAACGAAACCGAAATGCAGGCGGCAATTTTATGGCGGGCATAAAAGCCAACCAAGGAGCTCCATCTCCAATCCCGATACCGTCTCCACCCCTCCACAAGCCCTGTCGCCATCTATTTCTTTATCCGCGCCAGGACTTGTATCCGTATCTGTATCTGCGGCGGACGCCGCCTGAATGTCAATGTGCAGCCTGGCCCAAGGCGGCACACAGTGCGTATGCGCGATACAGTTTATCGTCTTGCCGCAGCGCCCCATAGTTATATCCGCAGAACTTGTTGCTACAACTGGGCCACAACTTATGCCACCTAATGCCGCATCAATATGCAAAGCCGAGCAAGTTTCGGGCCAACCGAGCCGCCCACTAAGCCGCTTAAAACACAAAGAACACGAAAAAAGAGCACAAACTTTAAGTTCATTTAACTTTTGCAATCAGCTGGGGAGCGGCCAAGGCCATCGCCCGTCCGTTCAATTTATGATTTATTAACAACGAGCGAAACTCAATTTGGCCCCGGAGCCCGTTAAGTCGGCTAAAAGGATTTCTTAAACTTAAATGATTTTTAATTATTGAGAATTATCAGCCCCGCTGAGCTCTGAACTCTGTATTGTCATTTCCCCGATGGCACTATGGCTCTGAGAGACTGACGTCCTCGTCCTGCCCGGGCACTACTTCTGTCTGATTTATCGCGCTGCAAATTCCGAATTCTGGTGATTAAAGCGGCGACAGGGGGAGAGTATCTGCTTCCCTTCGCCATTGCCAATTATCTAAGCAAGTGAGCGTGTAATGGGCCCAGGGGCAGTTGACTTCTTTTTGCACCCCTCAGTTGCTCGGGTCCGGGGAGTATATGGTATAGAGTGGAGTACATAAGCCAGTAAAATAGTTCAAATAGGGCAGGACAACAAGGACAGTACAATCTTAGTCGTATTATTCATCATACTTTTTGATGATGACAATAAGAGTTTTTATTTAACTTTTATTTAACATTCATATTCCGGATGAGGGGGATGCATCATTGAATCTAATCCGAAGCCACAGAACACCTCCATTAATTACCAGGTATCCCATAGTCGGACCACTTTGGTCGGACCCGATTCCTTGTAATTTTTTCCCCTCACTTTTCGGCATCCTGGTCTTCCTGGCCGCTGTCCTGTCTTTGCTGTCCTGTTTTGAAGAAGCCGGCCAGATGATTTATGATTGCTCGGTGTGACTGGCTTATTGGGAGTGGGCCGAGTGGCCGTTTCAATAAATGCTCTGTTCGGGCATTAAATTTTAATAGTCTCGACTCGGAGCAACATAATGCCGGGCTGAGTTATTTATGAAGTGACGCTCTAAATTTATTTAAAACGCTTGCAATAAATTGCCACAGATTTCCATGTGAAATTTATGCAACTTAATTCTAATGCGTATTTATGGCGGCGTCGCCAGCACAATGCTCCTCGAGAGAGCCCTCCCAGCCCAAGGAGCGGATCCGTGGCAGAGCGGGACTTGTCCCCAATCAATCATAATTTGTAACTGTCATCGCAAGCTGCGGCCGCGTCCATTGAGTGATGAAGTTGTCGCCACGACTCACCCCTCACACACACAGACACACTCCCAATCGCCCCCACACAGGCACACGGTCGCCAATGACACAGAAGCCAACTAAAGTCAACCACAGGACCCCGGACAGTGGGCCTAAGGGCCTCCAAAACTGAATGGCTTAATTACAAGTGAAGGTATAGGCCAAGTACCTAAGGTATTGGCCAAGTACAGGCTGTGTTCAAAGCTTATAAAGTGTCTCTCCCTAAATACAATTATAACTAATTTTAAGCACCCCAATTATACGTCTTTCTCATTTATTTATTTTATAATTTAATTAACAATATATTAAAATAATTGAAAATATGCTCCAAAATATGATCTCAGGTATAAGCATTTTTTGGTCCTTAAATGGGGTTTTTTATTTCCTCATTTTAGGGACAACTCAATGCTAAAAATAGTCATAACTCAGCCAAAACAGCCTTAAATTCAGTTCGGAAGGTCTTTCTAAGTTAGTTTTTATTAGGTTCATTAATCTGCATATTGAGTTTAGAGATAAGAAAATATAAATTTTTTGCCATTTTTTGACAATTTTAATAATGTAACCCCTTATCATTTTTTTAAAAAATTGGACAAAATTTTTTTTCTAGTTTTTTTAAATATTTTATTGCCAAATAATTAAGCTTTTAACGGCAAGTCGGACCATATACGGCATTTGGCTGACATTCCATTTTTGGCCAAAATATGCTGCTGAGAAGATCTCAGGTTTACGCATTTTTAGGTCCTTAAGACTGTATTTTTATATCCTAATTATATGGACAAATCAAAGTTAAAAAAATTCATAACTAAGCCAAATAATAATAAATGAATAATATCCGAAATGGTCGATGTACTCTTCGGCCAACCGGAAACATCCGTTACCGGAAACCCTATTCAGTTGTTTTGTAATATTTTGTAGCATACTTTTATCAGCACAATATTGCTGCGTACGCAAAAAGTGCAGCATACTTTTAAGAGTCTTAAGATTTAAAAAAACTGCCAGCTGCTGCCTAGCATCCTCTGTTCGCCTAGTATCTGAAACCCAATTTCACTGGAGTTTTCCTACATACTTCACAAATCGATGAGGGTAAAATACCATATACGCAGTACTCTTCAAAGACTATCATTGTAAGATGTAAATCTCCTCAATATCTTTTTTTGTTGGTTTTAAGAAAAACTATATATATTAAAAAGAAGAAAATCAGGCCAAGATAAAGTAAGTTAGATAATTTGATTTTAGATCTCATTCCTATTTGGGCTGTATATGCATGTTAAATTAATAGAAATTTGTATGAAAAATCTCTGGGACTCCCCAATTTCCTCCACGGTACGTTGTAGGCTTGTCCGGTGACCTTACCGCCCAGGCATTTGGAGTCGGGAGCACTCCTACAACCCGCTCCCGTCCGCACCTGCACGCGTGTCCGTATGTGGACCGCAGATTTATCGCGGATTTCGCCTCCCCGTGCAGAACAGTCGGAAATTCAAACAAAGGCAATGCGGAGGAGCAGGCAGTGGCACTGGGAATGGAAAGCTGATATGCTGACAAAAGTTTGATGTGCGCCGAACTTGACAAATGTCTGACAAATCCCGTCAGCGGCGCATCTAGCAGGGCTAATGAGAGCCAATTGCTGCTTAGCCGGCTTCGTCTCCGCGGCGAAGGAGACCAAGGATCTGGGACCCGGACCCGTACACCGGACCCCGGAACCTGTCACAGTGCGACGGAAAATCTCCGGCACGTGATTCCGCTCATCCGCCGGCAGAGCTCGACTCCGCCCGGATACTGTTTCAATTTCGCTGCTCCTCTTAGGGTCTCCATGTTTGAAGGCTTGGGATGTGCGCACACAGATTTATTATGATTTTTTTCACACACGTGTGCCCAAAAGTTGGCGTTAATAACGATTAAGTGAGCCATGCGACATTGACTCCGGCGCAGAATGGAAGTTTGCCCGGATTTTTGTTATTCCCGACAGGTAGTCGTTAGGCCGGCGTCGGACTCCCGTTCTTGGGGTCCAGGAGCCCAGTTTGTTATGATTGCAAACACCGTCGTTTGTTCAGCCACAAGGGGTACGCAGGGAAAATTGTGTTTGTCCTATGCTTTGTAGTGTCAGTGATGGGAGTCATACCTAGGTACTTCTTCTGAGAAGTCCTTTTGAGTTTCTGAAACCTTCCTATGAGTAAGAAGGCCGTGTACAATTATCAGAGGGTTTCTACTACACCTTTTGGTGTTTAGGTATCACATAAAATAGTTTATCATTCCTGAGATTTAATCTTAATAATGTTAGTATCACATATTACTTAAAAAAAACCCTTAAACTCTCCCTATATAGGGACTATGCCACATCTCTCTTAAAAAACATCAAAAAAAGGTCCGCTTTCCTTTTAATTGTTTACATAGAAAAGGACAACCATATCATAACTTTACTCTTTCCATCTCTCTTCTAATTTTATTGGCAATATCCAAAAAACAAAATATCAGAGATTTTTAACCTATTTATTATTTATAGCCAACTATTTACCTAGGCATCACTGTTGCTTTGGGGAGCTTAGACCACACAAATGTCGGACCCACTTTCACTGCCATCGTGGGCTGGCGGAGACTTTTTAAAATGCCTCTCAGATGTGATTTGTGTCAAACTGTCGATGCTGGCCAAGTAAATCAAAGTCATCTGGCCAGTGGCTCCTGCAACAACACACTCCCCGCCCGCTGGCCGGACTGTGCCGCCTCCCTCGATGCCATCCGTCATTTTTCATGCTGCCATGTGGCTGGCGGCGGAGACCCGGGTGGAACGTGATTATTGATTGGTGCCCACCTAAACCTAAACTCCTGGCTGCTCCAGCACCCGGGCGGACCATTTATCTAACTATCACCGAAAGTCAGGAGCTTGTTAGTGTGTGGCCAGTGGCCAGCCAGATCGACTGTAAGGGAAGGAAGTGGGGCTGTTATGCGACTGGCTGGGTGGATGTGGCGGTAGAAACAGGAGAGCCAGGACTGGGAGGACTGGTAGGGACTGGAGGACATAGCGCAAAAGTTTGACGTTTATGTGACATTTGAAATCAATTTGCACAACAATTGAATTTTCAATTTTCGATATCTGTGTTCCAGTGTTATTGTTTGTCGCCGCCGTCGTTATGGTCGCCTGCCATAGCAGTCGCTGGTGTTTTTATCAATTTGCGGGCGCAGCTGATGGGCAATCGATGCGTTTACATGTCAATTAGCAATTTAGTGCGTGCAACATTGTCAGCGCCACACATCCGGCTGTCTGCGTGCATCTGCCTGGTATTGGTGTTGGGTTTGGCAAAAAGTTGCATATTTAATTGGCTCCGAGAAGTGCAGGCGGCGTTGGAGGAGGACATGCCCGATTGACCGCCGAGAGAGCCGCAAATTGAACGGACGGCCGCCGAGTGCCTGGCAATTTGATGCATTTCCAAATCCAAATAGATAATCCTCTGGCATTTGATTCAATCGAATGCGCAAAACGATTTCCACTGCAAAATTAATCAGAGCATTAAACGAGGAAATTGCAGCCCCGGCCTGGGCCCAACCGGCTAATTGGTTAATTGAATGTGTGAGGCAATCCTGGTCGGCATTATGGATTCGCAGCCAGGATTCTGAAAGAACTGCCAGCCCGCTGACAGGCATCTGGAGCCCCCGGCCCTTGGCAGACCCACTGCCAACTGCAATATTTGTTTTTCAACTCGGGCCAGCTGACGTGGACCCCTGGTAGCCCTGCCAGGACAAACAACTGGGCAAGCATGTCCATTTAGTAAGGACTGAAGTGGAGCCTCTGCAGCTGCGTCCCTGCAATTGCCAGGATTTATGCCGTCTAGCCTCACTCTGAGTGCCGAAGACAGAGCATGCACTCAATGCCGAATGTTCGGATCAAATGGTCACTGTCGAACGTCCTTAATTACGCAGAGCAGGTAATTCCGGAAAGTGCCTCCAGGCGGCGAGGGTTAAAGACACACGTCCCCTCTACTTGCCCTTAACCCTTGAAAGTAGGGGTTTTAATGAAATCAGGCATCATGCTGCCTTCCTGGAGTCCGCATTTCCTGGAATCAAATGGAGTGGGTCTGGAATCTGGGTTCCGGGGTGACCTCTGTGGCCAGAGGATGAAAAATTCCGAACGCAGCGGCGGATGTAATATTTTTCACATCAGCATACGTTGCGGTCCGGCTCCAGAACAGATAAACATAAGCATATGCACATGGGAGTGGGTGTTTGGAAAGTTGGAGTTATGAATATGTGCACTCGGAAAATTCGCAGTGTTTAGCCCCTGAATTCCGGGAAATATAGGTGATTTGATCAAGCTAATAATTGTATGCAAAGCCTGGGAACGCTAAATATATCCCAAAGAGTTATAAGGGCAAAAGGCATGTTATTTCCACTTTTGAAACTTTTAAACGTGAAAGCCCTGCTGTCATTAATATTTACTTAAAAAATAATGAGGATAATAGTATGTGTAAAAGAGGTTTCAGTTTAATTACAGATGTGCTAAAAATATCTCATAAAAACAGTTTTGCAAATACAGCTCAAGGTGGCCTTAGCACTTAAGGAGGTATAATTTTCCGGGTGTAGGAATAGTGGCTTCCCTTGGGGCTGCCCTAGCGGTTACCAAGTTTGGCGCTGCTGCTCCTGCTGCCGGCGGAAGTGTCTGAGGGTCCTGCTTGTGTCCTGGCTCGCCCTTCCGCCAGCACCAGGCGTATGCAGATCTATGGCCGGAGAGATATAGCGCAGTACAGCCGGTCGCACTCGCATGTACATACATATTTATGCTTAATATTTAGTGGCAGCTGCTGCAGAGTTCGGGCTAACGCGGCGTATGCGTGTTGCTCAATTGCGTCTGGCTGTGGGCTCCCGACTCTTGTTGTTATTTATGCCCGGCGGAAAGGGAAGTTGGCTTGGTAGCCATTAGATTTAAGAACTTTTCCGCCGCAACCAGAAGGCAGGAGGCGGGAGGCAGGAGGCGGCGGAAGTTTTTGGCACTTGCCGCATGCTGCATGTGCAGCACTTGCCTTTAAATCGCTGGTGGCGCTTAGGAAACCATTTATAAGGCGCACAATTAATTAAATAGTCCCTTGTTAGCTGTCCGGGGGTTATTGATTTCTGCTCTGCCCGGGTCCGGGTTCGGGGGCCATTTACCTGGACCGCAACACGCTCCACCTGCCCGACCTGCAAAAAATAAAAGTTCGATGTAGATTTTGTGGCATTTTCATAATTTATTATGCTGCCAGTTTGTCGGGCACATATCACCATAAATAATATCTATCCCGCACACACACACACACTCTGGAGTGTATGGTATGTGGCTATAACCACATATAGGATGTAGTGGAACCCTTTTTTTCTGCTGCAGCTTAATCTACATAATTTTCGGTCCCGTTCACAGCGGTTTGATTTACACAGTGTGTATAATCATTAAAAGGGCTCGGCCGGCGAATAAAAACAATTTTTAAGTTGCCCTCCCTCAAGGGCTTGACCGCTTAACTTGTTTATTTATTTTAGGTGGTTCCCTGGCCAAGGCCGAGGAAAGGTTGGCCCGACTCGGTAATATACGGCCTCGTATGGGAAGGGCAGCGATTAGGGCTAGGACTCTACTAGCTGATGATGTGCGGGGCTAGCCGGCCCTTCTTCGGTTTCAGCCCTCTGTTTTTGTGGAACCATTTACATAAGTGCCATGCACAGGGCCCAGACATCAGTCCGAACCCGGCGATTATCCCTTTTTAATAGACTCATAAAACGGTTATTAACTTTGTTGCACACAAATACGAATATACGAATATACGAATAGAAAAACCAGGCCGGATACAGTGTACAATGTTTTATTTCATTAAAGTCGCTTCTGGACACTGACTCAATTTATTATGTGAGTTCTTCTGCATAGTTCGCAGCCATTACCCTTTGTTCGCCAGGCAAAGAAATAACATTTGGCATAAATAAATGGCCGTGGAGGAAGTCGAGGGTAGACTAGGGCCTGGGGGCTTAGAGGGAACCCTTGAAGTAGGAGTCAAATAAGGAGGGAGACCTGCCAGTGAGGTGTATTAGTCAGACAAGTCAAATAAATATTTCATATATGAGCCATAAAAGTCAGGGGGATATCCGGTTTCCGGCTTTAAATCATAACTCTACTAATTAATAGTAATAAGAAAATATTTGTGATGAATTTTTGAACAGAAGATACTGAGTAACCCATATACCCATCTTTTAATAGGTCCCTCCTAGCAATGTCTTCAACCAGAGCTATTTTGCTTGTTATTCCTGATTCTGCAACTGGCCAAATGCAATTTCACTTTTATGCTCCGGCCCTCCCCCCGTACTCTGGACCCCCTCCCAGCCCACTGCCGCTGCGACTGGGAGCAGAAAATCCACACAATAGTAGCAAAACAAGATAAATGAAATTCTGATGCAAATTTGATTTGTTTGTAAATGTTCGACGTTGCCATGCGGCCCGAGCCAAGGCGAACTTGCAGTGCTCCCGCTCCCGCTCCCGACCCCTGGGCAGGGGAGGAGGCAGAGGGGACTGGGCGGACAGCAGCAACATGTTGCCGCTTCTCGCCATGCTCTGCCCCAGCAGTTGACATTTTTATGCGCGCATGATTAATTATGCAATTTTGCCATCGCCATCGGTTCCGCTTGTCCCCCAGCTGGCTTTGGGGTTTATGGCTGGGGCTATTATGTGCTCCTGCTCCTCCTGCTCCGGCGCATCAATCAGCATCTAGATCCCGACTTCGGGACACTTATTCAATAGTCATGCATGCAATTAGCGGGCGGCGGCAGTGGGCAGTGGGCGGGGCGGGCGGAAGCGGAATTAAATGAAATGTACACAGGGCGTATGCGCTATTTAATCAGGGAATAAGTGGGGAAACGTGAGAGGAGCCCAAGACTGGGGACTAGGAATTCGCACGCAAAGCACAAGAACCGGCAGAAAGAATGTGCTGGCCAACTGGAGTTCAATGAGCCAGCTCCCACCCCCCTCTCAGCTGGTGGCTGACACTCGCAGTTGGCAGGCAAATAGGCCATAATGCAGGAAGGCCAATTTGAGGCACGTTCCAGTTATTAACGGCAGCGCGCTGCCTGTAAAGTGCATGCCACTGTCCGCCCCGGACACTGGCCGGGCGTGCTAACGTGACCAATATGCTTGTCATTGCCATAATAATCAGGTTTTGTCATCGCTGCCGCTAACTCTGGCCCGGATTGTGTGCCGGCAGTAACGCATGTGGGGCAGGGTGGCTCGATTTTCAGCAGAAAAAGGTGTGCATGCGGGGCTTATCAGGAAAATACTTCTACAGGAAAGTACTGACCATACTGCCAGAAATTCCCAGTATTGTCATATTTAAAACATAGTATTTCTTAAAGGCGGTCTTAAATCACCCTAAATTATGTCTGCTGAGAAGGTTTTAGGGCTTGCCTGGGCCCTTTAAGAAAGTGGTATCTAAAGCCATATCGAATTTTTGATTGCTATATACAAGTACTTATAATTATATAAATTACTATTCAAGTATCATATATAGAGTGGACTTGTGGAGGCGCCTCTGGGTGCCCAAGTTCCAGGAAGTCCCCCTTCGAGTTGAGACACCCTCGTGTTGCAGGGGTTCTGTGGCAGCGAGGGAGACACTTGTGTGGACATGTTGCTCGTCACTGCTCCGCCGACTCGCATGCAAATATTTGCTGATCCTATCGCCGGAGATGACACAAAACTTAGCAATTGTTTGCCGCAACACTTTGCTCCGCTCGAGCTCTCAGGGCAGCTCGGGGGACACTCGGTGGGCGGCGCTGCGTGGCTTCAATTAGTCGCCAGATATCATAATTAGCATCCACTAAAAGGTTCCCCTGCCACGAGGAAGTCCAATCAATTAGGACTTCTCCTGGAAATCAGCATACGGATAAGCGATCTCCTGTTGCTGCCCCGAAATCACTCGACTGTGATGTAAACGTTTTATTTATTTATCGGTGCAGTGCCTTTGGGGACGAACAGTTAGCTAAAATAGTAAATATATTTATTTGTGCAATGTAAATCTATTTATTTTACTCTGCAGCTCACTGGGTACATTTGAATAGTTATGTATATGAACTTAAAGCCGATATGGGGAGCTACGGAAATCACTAGGGTTTTGACATCACTTTTAAAGGAGTCTACAAAATGTGTCATCTTAAAAATAAAAAACCTGCACTGATTTTGGTACATCTAACATTTTATTTAATACTTTTAGATAATTTTTAAAGTGATTTCAAACCCCTTGTGATTTTTGGGAAGCCCAGATAGTAATTATATTTTAGCAATCAATGTCTAGACACTGTCTGGGATATCTCGAGCTTTAATAGGCTTAACAAATTGTATATTTAAGATTGATTTTAATAGCATAAATAATTTATTTTCCAACTATACGTGTGAAAGCCTAGTAACAATGCCAGTAATAAATACTATATAAACATAAAAATATAAATAGAATTATATTCAGCCAATTCTATTGCCTCCAGCTTAGAAGAGTATTTGCGTTCAAACTCCTAGTGATTCCTGTGGCACCCCTGACAGATCTAATATTTTACCAATTGAAATCTAAGCATTATCAGGAATATCTTAAGCTTTGATAGGTTTAATTCGGTCTTAAAAATATATTATTATAATTTTCTACAAATTCTGTATTCAAGATTGATTTCTATAGCATGCTTAATTAATCCCAATTATAAGCGTGAAAGTCCAATAGCAATGCCAGTAATATATACCATATAAATTTCAAAATATAAATACAATTCTAATCTGAATACTTTGTAGCCTCCAGCTTGGAAGAGTGTTTTCGATGATGTGTGTGGCTCATATATCACTCTGATAGTTCCGTTTATATTTGCTAGTGATTGCGCGAATGTATATTAATAGTCAATTTGAATCGATTTACTTTTGGACTGTTTGGTGCAGTGAAGCGCAAAGTTTGAATGGGGCTTAGAAGCGGAGTTCGAAGTGATTGTGGGCGATTTAGCCGGAATTTATTATGGCCACTGGCTGGCGGTGATTGTTTGATTTTAATTGAGTTACCTACACGCTCGGAGCGACGCTCTGCCGCTCAGCCGCTCGGACAATCAAAGGATGGAAAAGTTGAGTTTAGAGTTTGATTTTGTGCAGCTGCTGAAAGGCCGCCGCAGACAATAATTGGATTTTATGATTTACGTCTCTTGATTGCCAGATGCGATTGTTTTAATGTCCAGCCGGGTTTCCGTTTTTGCGGCCGCAGCCTGGCTTAATGAAGTTGTCCCGTTGTAATTAGAAGTAATAATAATTTCCTAGCCGAGCACAGTCATTATGAATTTGGATTGCGGCCAAGGAAATGCCATTAATCAAATTAGCGAGCGCATAACTTTTTATGATTATGCTCCGTGATAAGCGCAACTTACAGGGAAAGGCCGGGGAAAGGCGCCAGGAAGGGAAGGACTTGGGTTGAGGGTTGAGGGGCGTGACTCCGCATGCAGAGGAAAACTTGGAGCCACGACGGCGTCCTGGCCATTTGCTTCTTGCTTATTGTTTAATTCTATTTATTTTTTAATAAACAATTTTCCTAATGAAATGTCTGCCCGAGGGAGCGGGCAGAGGGACAGGAGACAGGCAGAAGCCGCAAAATTAATTACGATAAACCAGCCGAGGGGCGGGCAGCCGCCCAGAGTCCTGTAATGAGTCCGCATCAAGTTGATAGTAATTGAAAAATTGTAATGAAATGCAGCTGTTGTTGTAGTTGTCCCGGAACACGGTCCACGCTCCCACCCTCCGCCCCTCAAAAGGAGCCTCCTCCTTAGCCATTGTTCGGGATTATGGGATACACACAGGCCCGAGAGGCGGAGAGCCTTGGCCCAGGCTTAATTAAACGAAATTATAGCACTATTGTTAGGCATATGTCTGCCGGCTCAACTCCCTGCTTCGAGGCTGAGGCAGAGGGGCTTGGCTCTGAGTCCCTGTCATTTGCAAGTGCCAATTAACGGCAATACCTGGCCACAGCTAAGACGAGGAAGGAGCCAGGCAGCTGCGTAATCCGATCTGGCCACTTGCTCGCTCCGGCGATCGAGGAGGGCTGGAATATTTAGCAGCTATTGAATACACAGCCCATTGTGGCTCAGAAAACATTCTTTTAAAAATTAAGCTTTGGCAGGATGAGGCCATAAGCCCCTGCAGTTCTGCCAGGACTTACAGTGCGGAACATAAGTCTTTTCCATACACTTAGAGCAATTAAATTGGTGTGGTTCACCAATGGCATCACTGATTAGCAGGGCCATGGCCAGAAAACCCTCACATGGACAACTTGTTTATTTTGACATTTCGTGCGGAATTGAACGCATTTTGACCTAATTTGGAACAACAACGTCCAGTGGCACTGGGCATTGGCAACGACAACGAGGACTGGCAGGCACATGGCCGAAGTCGGGGAAGTCGGGGACTCCCCTCACGCACTCCACTGTTGGGCAGCTGCAACTGCAACTGCACTTTGCACTGATTAGGGGCAAACAGGAGAGTGCTGTGCTGGTGTCTGCATTTAATGTGCGTTATAAGTGAAATTAACAGCAAAACTGCATTCGGGCATCACCATTGCTATTTGCCAATTTAGACATAAATAGCCAAAGAGTGCCCACCCGTCTTAAAGCCATTTAAGCCGCTTGTTGGCCGGGGATTAGGGCGGACTGGCCGGTGTCGGAGCCGGAGCCGGAGCCAGTGCTGTAGCCAGATTGGCAGGGAAGGATATGCAAATTGGGGCAGACTTTTGCTTGCTTGTAAGTTTCAATCAAAATGCAAATATTGATGCAGCTGACATATGACGTTGTGTGCGCCAGGATAGGATTGAGAGCCGAACTCGGAGCAGTCGAAACATGCCTCGCCAGCATGCAGATTTATGATAAGGGTGGTAGTCCGGAGGAGGAGTCCGGAGGTCCTAAGCCTGGCCGTCCTGCCGGAATGCAATAACAAAGGATGAAATAATAAGATTTACTCATGACTTACTCTTGACTTTGCCGGCATCTGTGGCGGGGGCGGGGCGGCACTTCGAGGGGTGCTGAGCAGAGGCAATGTTTTATTAAAACATAAACACAAACAAAGTCCCGGCAGAGCAATGCGAACACCAGCAGCGGCGCATCAGCAACTATGACAGCGCCAGCCAGGACACCAACAGATTGAATAATGGCACAGGTGCTCGGCGGCGGAGAAAGTGGGGAAAGTGGGGAAAGTGCTGCGGGCTGCTGGATAAATTAAAAACAAAAAGTGCCAGGATACCGGGAACTCATCGTATTAAATTAGAGCGGAGCTGGAGCTGGAGCGACTGCTGCCAAGGTAACTTTTTGATATTATTTTTCAATTTCTTCGTCATCTGCTGCTGCCGCTGCCGCTGCTGCTCTTAGCCAGATTTGATGTCATTTTTCAAGTGGCTTATTTGTATGCGAGCCGGAGCCTGTGCATTGCTAAACAACTTTTGATTATGCTTTGCATGGAAACTCAATTTTCTCGGCCGTCTCAAACAGCAAGAGCTGGCCAGGTTTATACTCAAGTCAGAGATCGAAGAAGAGTCTACAACTATTATGGAAGTCTGCCTCATTCGCAGGTAAATAAACAATTAGGTAGGATTTAGTAAACCTGTTTAAATTGTAAGCCTGGCACTTACCTTCTGCAGTTTATGGACCCACTTATGCGGCCCGTTCCGCTCCGCTTCTGATTATATTCGATCGTCTTTCAGAGGCAATTCATCAATTTGACTGGCATGTGCACATAAATCAACCCAAACAAAACCAGGGAAAGGAGAGCCGAAAAGGGAAACTCTTCAAAGCCATTTATAGTTGTATTTACAGATGTGCGCGCGATGCAGCCAACAAAATAACCCAACGTACACACACTGGCCGCGGGGCAGGGGACTGGAACGGGGACGAGGGATGCATGTAGATTGCCACTTAACAGCGGAATAAAGTTCAGCACAAATTTTTAATTGAATGGCAGCGCATTGAAAAACTTTGCGTTGCCACTAAAATTGATTACACTCACTCGCCCACACGGCCCGCCACTCGAGGCGAGGCTCGCAGGCTTTCGAGATACTCTGCACTCGGCGCACTGCACACTGAGATATTGAGATATTGGGGAAATTATTGAAGCAGAAATCGGCACTCGTGTCAAATGCATAACGTTGAGCTCAATACCGTGCCGGGCCGGGCCGTGCCGGTGGCGATAGCGATTCCCAGGACCCTCCGGCGCACCGCCTCCGGAGCAGAAGGAGGCCTGTCGCTTTGCCGGCATGTTGCAATTTATTCTAATCGCTTGTCGGAGAAAAAAGAGCGCCGATGGATGGCAGGCGGTGCGTGTAACGATGCTGCACACGAAGTCATCGGTAAACCAAAGCCGGGCCACCCCGGGCCACCCTAAACCAGGCCAGACCAGACCGGGCCCGGGCCTGGGCCAAAAAGGTTGCCAATTGAGTGGCGCCAATCAATCTGCCTCCTCTGCCGCTGCTGCTCTGCGAAAGTGTGTCAAAAGCGGTGCCCAACTAAGCGGGAGTGGGCTGAAGAGCGCTAAACTCCGGACGGATGGCGGACGGACGGACGGAAGGACGGACTGACGGCTTGTTGTGTCGCTTATGGCACTTAATTGACGCCAATCGCATTGACTTGCAGTCACTCCATTCAGCCTCTGCTGATGGCAAGAAAAATCACAGCTCGTTAGTGCTGCGAACATACGTTTCAGGTTTCCTTTTCGAGGGGCGAGCCAGGTAAGAGCTAACAGGTAACAGGTAACTGGTAACTGGTAGCTGGTAATGGGGAGGAGCCCTCCATCTGCCATTGATGCCAAATTGCCATTCCAGGTTTTCAGTTAGCACAGGCTAACAACAGATTATGAAATGCCAGTGGCAGGCATGAAGCCCCAGGACTTTTTATGGAGCAAGCTAACTGCAGAGGAGGAAACCCCATGAAAATATATGAAATATATCCGTTGCAATGTAAATATATATAAATATTAAAGAAAGAACCTGGATCCTATCAACTAGCTAGAGCAAGTTAAATAAAAATGTGGTCGCTTCATGACTATGTATTTTGAAATGACACTATCCGAGACTGCTCCTCCAGCCTTGGTTAGCAATAATACAACCAACTTTTGGTTGTTCTTAAGGCCAAATCGGAATAACTCGATTTTTCTGTGGCCACAGTCGATACCGTCGTACTTTCGGCAGTCCCTCGATACCGCTCTTGTCACAGAGGCGGGCGGAGAGCCTGCGCCCGACGGCTCGGCAACCGCAAATCAGTTGAGCTACCAAATCAGCAGCCAGCAAAACCAACGCCGGCGACAACTACATGACAGCCGACACAAGCACACACAGATCCTGCAAGGCTCCCCCTGAAAAATCACACCCTGCTTGTGTGTGTGTGTGTGTGCGGGCGTTTGTTAATGATTATTTGACGCCATGTTTGATTGACGTGCAAACGCCTGCTGCTTCTGCTGCTCCGGCAGCCTCTTATTGTATAAATTTTATTATCCGTGTATGTGTGCACACCTCCGCCCCCCGGCCCGGGCGCCTCCCCGACTGGTTGTGTTAATGGCCGCCAAAGACCGCAATAACCACAAGGCACTTATCAATTTTTGCGCCTTAACAAAATGGCACTCGAGCGTGTATTTGTGTGCGCACTTCCGTTGATATCAAAGACATGTGTGTGGCCGCCTGAGACGGTGTGTGTGGGCGGAGTGTGCCGCTGTGTGGGTGTTCTTTGCAATGGCGTGCCTGCATTAATATTCCGTTAAATTGACATTTACATGATGGGGACAATGATGATGCGCTGCCGACGAGGCCGAAGGCGATGATCAAGTCGGCGAGGCTGCTGACGTGCGCCCTAAATGGTTGCTTGACTTTTCCCCTGGCGAAATTATTCAAGCTCTAATTTATCTTCATCAATGCAATGAGTTCTTGGGGAATCCGGAAACAAAAACGCATTTCACAAGTATTTGTCCAGCATTGATTTGGTGATAGCTTTCCGGCCTTTTAGGCATTGGGTTCAATGCCGCCCAGAAGTTGTAGTTTATTTACTCTGAGTTAGAACATATGAATATGAACTATTTCTATTGTACATTTGTCTTATTGGAGCATTATTTTTATTATAACGATTCAAGCTCTGAGCGAGTAAATCTGAGCGAGTAAATCAGCCCAGAAGTTGTAGTTTATTTATTCCGAGTTAGAACTTGTGAATTAATTAATTATTTCCTTTGTACATTTGCTTTATTGGAGCCATATTACTATTAGAACGTTAAAAGCTCTGAGCGAGTAAAGCTAAGCTCAGTAAATCTGAGTGAGTAAATCTAAGCGAGTAAATCAGCCCAGAAGATGCAGTTTATTTACTCTGAGTTAGAACTTGTGAATTAATTAATTATTTCCATTGTACATTAGTATTATAAGAGCAATAGACTTCTTCATAGATCGTTGATAGCTCTCAGCGAGTAAATCTGAGCGAGTAATTCTGAGTGAGTAATTCTGAGCGAGTAAGTCAGAGGTAGTAATTCGTTGCGAGTAATTCAGAGCGAATAAGTCAAAGCGAGTAAGTCAGAGCGAGTAAGTCTGAGTGAGTAAATAGCACAGAAGCACAAATGACAGCCGTAATAGCAAACTTTACATCATAATTAAATCAATAGCTTATACAATTGAGAATATACAAAATAATCCATCTTGAGCTGGTAAACTGATAAGAAATTAAACTACGAGCAGATATAATTATCCCTAACCAAGCAAAATCAGGGAGTGATATGTGTAACTAAGGTTGACAACTCCACCCAAAAGCAGATTTGATTCCATTTTATTCTATTTGGACACAAGTCGTCGACCGAACTTATCCCTTGGACGCATCGATCCATTCTCGCTTGAC
Organism: Drosophila pectinifera; assembly: GCA_008042775.1. Classification (NCBI taxonomy): domain Eukaryota; kingdom Metazoa; phylum Arthropoda; class Insecta; order Diptera; family Drosophilidae; genus Drosophila; species Drosophila pectinifera. Next base: position 6,617 of record VNKC01001588.1, on the reverse strand, counting down.
GTTGACAACTACTTTGGCAACACTTTACAGCCTTTTTTGGGGTAAGCTGCAGCAATTTTTGGGCAATTCCATCTATTTTTGTTTGGGCCCCAGCAACAGACTTGCAGCGCTCTCAGCAATTTGCTTACACTCAACTCAGCCATGTCCAAAATGGCAGCAACAAGCGCCTCCCCTCGCCCCAGTCCCCAGTGTGTGTGTGTGTGTGGGTGGGTGTAAGAGCTGGGTGTGTGCTTGATGTTGTTGGATAAACTATGTAGAGTCCTTGAAAAACATGCAGGCCATAGGAGCGGAATGCCAGCGGCGGCAAAAACAACGAGCGCAACAAATGCAAAAATAGAAAGGAAAAGTTAACAGTTGACATAGTTTAGAGTTGCTTGGTCAGACGCAGGCTGTCAAGGGGGCTTCAAGGGGCTTCCCGGGCTTCGGGGGCTTCGGGGGGACTTGGGAAGGGGAAGTGCGGGGGTGCCGGGTTCAACAGCCACAAGCGTGAGCCGTTGAATGCGAAGCGGAATGAATGTCTTAATCAGAGTGCTGCATGCGGGCGAGGGAAATTGGTGGCAAACTAAATGAATTTAATTGCCGCAGGATATGAAAGTAATTATTTTGCAGTGCATAGACACAACACTGGATGGGCGTCCGCTGGATGGGAGTAGGCGTAAGCGTGCCACTGGGCGTGGCTCTGTGGGCCCGGCTAAAAACGCATTGAGGCCAAAGGCGAGAGAGAGTAGTGTTCTTTCATCCCGCTTGCTCTCGTCATTGCCTTGCTTCCGATCCGATGCACTTGCTCTTAACAGCAAACGGGCGTTCAAATCGCCATGCCCCGTTCCCGCCCCGCCCACGTTGCCTGCCACGCCCACATGCGATGCTCCACTGTCAATTGCCCCGCGGTTATTTTGAGTTGTTCTTTAATTTATTCTCTTTCATGCCTGTGCGTTCGTTGTCCTTCGCCAGCGAACGGATGTGTGTGTCGGCATTAGTACTAGCACTGAGAAAAAATGAGGGTTATTTCCAACCCATATAGGCCTAAACCAGTCAATATAATTAAATCTACATACAACAATTTATTTATTCTATATGACATCCTACAACCCCTGATGTTCTTACAATCTTTCCCCATTTACTTCACACAAATTGTAGATCGAATAGTAAATTGTGGTTGCCTGACTTATTCTCCACCCTTTTCTCTCCGTGTAGCTGCAGTAAAGAGGCTGCAGTAGCAGCAGCAAAAGCCCTACAAAAGGCAACGATGTGTTACACTTTCAATTGTCGCTGTCCCTCAATACTGTTGTGTGTGTGTGGGGCGCGTGTGTAATGCTCCTTGTTTACATGCTGGCTCTGCTGTGCTGCCTAGATCAACGCTTCTTTCTGGCATTGTTAGTGGCGGGACCTTGTAACACTTTCGATCAAACACGCAGAAAAACCAACACACAGCACTCGTTTGGGCCAGCTCCGTGCAACAACTGAGCGGTTCTGCCACTCGATTCCAAGTCCAATTATGACGGGGCAAGTATCTACGACCTGTGGCTCCTCACAAGTGTGTTCACCCATCAGATATACTAAAGAATCAATTTATTACAAGGTATTAATTTACTTTAGTTTCTGCCTCTTAGGAAAATAAATAATATTCTACAGACCTTTCAAATATAACTTACTTTCTTTACTTACTTTTCACCCCCAGTGAGTTTAAGTAATTACTGCGTCACTTCTTATAAATCCAAATCAAAATGACCTGTGAAATTTGCTTGAGGTTTAGATAACAATGAGTGATGCTAAAGTATATCTGAGCCATATATATTCGATATAAGGTTAAAAAAAATATGAATGCAATAAATATGTTGTTGCAGACATGCTCTAAAAATTTGAATGAAATCGTATGATAAACGTAGGAATTATTAATTAATTATAAACTTCTGCAACATCTACATTTGGGTCGACATGGGTGATGCTCAACGTGTTCCTAGCAACATTTGTCTATTTTCAATGTTGCTCAACATGTTCCTAGCAAAATGTATCTTAATTTATCAAGATATTTATAATTTTGAGCATAATTAGACATAATGAATTAGCCATGTCCATGTGCCTCTTAATTACACCCACAGTGCTTTGGGTACCGGGTATCTAACTGTCGATTACACTTAACTGTACCTTTCCTGCTAGTTCCCTTTAAAATCAATCTGCTTTTTAAGGTTTTATTATTTTATTTTGTTATAAAGGAATTTCTAGCCACATAGTAGTCCGCTCAGGGTTCCCTTTCGAACTGCGGAGATCGCACGTAGACGGGAGCCGGGTGGGTCAGTCCGTAGTTGCGGACCACCTTTGGGTAGTTGGAAGCGTACTCCTGCTTGGGGTAGCTGGCTGGCTGGTAGGCGGAGACCTCCTGGTTGGCCCTCGACCTCTTTCCGCCGCGCGGGGGAAAGCCTGCGGGCTGGTAGTAGAATCCATTGTAGGCGTCGATCAGGCCACTGTACTCCTCCCCGTCGGCGGCGGATCGCTTATCTTCTTGTTGGAAATTGCGTGGCACTGGTGGCGGAGGGATCCCATAGTAGTAGGGCGGGAAGCCATAGTAGTAGGGAGAAGGAGGTAGATACGAATATGGATCGTAGCCATACCCGAAACCTTGTCCGTTACCTTGTCCATCATCTTGACCGTTACCTTGTCCGTGTCCGTGACCGTGTCCTGGACCGTGTCCGGGACCGTGTCCGTGATCAGGCTTTTTCGTAGTGTCAGTGCCATTGACCACCAGGATGCAGTTGACAGTGGTCACATCATCGCTGTCACTGTCATCATCACTTCCGCCTCCGTGCCCATTTCCATGACCACCTCCATGACCACCTCCATGACCACCTCCATGACCACCTCCATGACCACCGCCATGACCACCTCCATGACCACCTCCATGACCACCGCCATGACCACCGCCCGAGCTGGAGTCGGTACTTGGCTCGTACTCAATGCTCACCACACGGCCCAGGCGCCGCTCCTCCTCCCCTTGCTCCAGATCATTGGTGGAGATCACGCACAGGGGCCGTCCCTTCTTGGTCTGATCCTTGGAGCCGGAGCTGAAGATGGCTGGAATGAAGCTTCCGGCTGCGAAGCCAGAGGCCAGCCCCTTGATGCTGGCTATCGAGCTGCTGAGCAGACGGGCCTCGGACACCTCCTCCTTGCCCTGGGTGAGCCGGAGGAGCTCGTTGTACTCCTGCCGAGTCACCGGGTGCAGCTTCACCAGCTGCGGACGACTCCTGCCTGTCACAGGGAGAGATGGTTAGCTTCCTCCCAAAGACTCGGGCCAGAAATCAGGAGAACTCACCCGCTTGGACTGCCGCGAGGCTGAGCCAAATCACTGCCAGAACTGGAAAGAACTTCATGCCGATTGCGAATAAGCTCCACTGGCGGCGCTCACTCGCTTAAATATTTTAAAAATCTAGCTTCGCCCCGATTTAATAACCCGTCGAACCGAATTTCCCTTTCGGCATTGTCATTCAAATGGATCAGTCCAAACTACTCATCTACAGTTAAGCAGCTCAAATCTCCATAATTTACGCGTTGACCCAGATGTCTCTTCAGATCAGAGCCCTGCCCTTTACAGTCTTACTAATGGCCAGTTGGAACCGCTTTTCCAAAACACGACAGCTTAAATTTACTTGTCCAGATGCGCTGATTTGGCGATAGTGATCTTGTGGCTATGACTCAGGTCATCACGACAATAGATCGTTCTTATAACTCAAAGCTAAGAGGTTGGATCAACTAAGCGGCTGATTCTTTTGGAGCTGCAGAGACTGAAGGATCCACCTTCCTTCAATGAAATAGGATTGTTATCTTTATAGGCCCACAAACTACACAAATAAAATAGGTTCAAGTGTTCTGCGAATTTTCTTTTATTATCAGTAATTATATGGTTGGGTATAGCGAGTATTTCTATAGGGATAGTAGCGCCTTTTGTAATCATCTTCTTCCTCGTAGGAGGTCTCGTCTTCCTCCTCCTCTGTTTTGTCTTCAATTGCATTCGCTTGGCCCAGCTGGGACTGATCTAGGTAGGGATATCCGTACCCATAGGGATAGCCCTGGGACTGTGGAAAATATGGATAAGGCTGCTGCGGGGGAAATTGTGGTTGGTATGGTGAACCGTAGGGTGGCAGGGATCCGAAGGGGCTTTGTCCATAAGGACTAAAGCCCTGTGGATAGGGACTGTAAGGATTGTAGCCCCCATAGGGAGAGGGAGGATAGGGCGCTCCATATTGTTGCAGCGGGAAAGCACTGTACTGGCGGGCACCGACGGAGTTCTCCTCCAGACTGGCTGCCTTGGGATAAGTGCTCTTGTTCACCTTCTTCCTCCTGCGTGGGGCTGGAGTGGTGACCTCAACCTGCTCGACTTGCTCCTCCTTCATTTCGGGCTGCTTGACCGCTTCGGAAGCTTCCACAGGCTGTGCAGCCGCGGGTGGGTTCCAATACGGAGTATAATCCGGATACGGACCCTGGCTAGGCAGCTCCAAGTCATCCTCCTTCTTCAGCACCACAATACAGTGAATGGCGTTGTCTTCCTCATCGCCCAAACTGCGAGCGGCGGTCACCTCCTCGTCTCTGCCCAAGCCGTCGCCCTCGCGGGACTTGATCACGCACAGCGGCTGACCCTCGAAGTCCACCTTCTCCGCCTCGTCGGCCTTGCTGACCGGGGTGAGCCCCACGATCCGCAGGAAGGAGTGCCAGCCGGAGCTGAGGGTCTCACTGACGGACTCGCTGACGGTGGCAAAGCCGCCGTTGATCAGCCTGGCCTCCGATATCACATTCCGGCCCTTGGTCAGCTGCAGCACTCGCTCGTACTGCTCCTTATTGATCTCGTAGACTCGCACCAGTTGCTCCGGGTTTGCTCCAGGCGGAGAAGGTGCTGTAATTAATTGGTTTGTAATGAGTTCCGGAAGCGGGCTCGCATACTCCGACTGGGAACACACACCTGTCTCCAGGCTGGCGAACAGGGCCAGAAACAACAGCAGGGAGAGGCATCTATCCATTGCCAGCTGCAACATGGTCCAACACCTGGACAAGATCGGACTAAAATGCGCTCGCTCCACTCCGGTTTTATTTATACATTTCGCTAAAATTTATGGAGAGCGAATAAAAGCGAACGGTACACAAGACGGCCCTAATTTGAAGACGAATTGCAATTAAATAAATATTGAACGGCAGGCATCACCCTCCGCGACAACATCGCCGCGAATCGATTTGAATAAATTAGGCAAATTTGACACATATTCGGATACGCCCCAGAGACAAGTCAACGAACGCATTATTGGCATTCCCAGTCAGGCTAAGACGAACTGGTTTTGCCAGCAAAGTCACCGAATGAGCGAATTCGGCTATCACATGTCAATCTGTTTGGGAATAAATGTTTAGGGGAAGGGTGCCTGCAAAAGAAAACATGCAAAAGAATGCTTATCCAGATTTTATACAATTTACACTTAGCTGAACAAGCTGCCAAATGTTTCGCCGTTAAAAGCTTACTTATTTAACATTAAAATATGGGAAACAAGAATGTTGGAAAAATTGGCTAAAAATAAATTTGTAAACTCAATATGCATTTTTATTAATTACTTAAAACCGAACATAGAGCTGCTTTCTGAATTGGACTTATTGCCAAGTTATGTTTATTTTTAACTCTTAAAAATTAGAGTCTTTGAAGAGTACTGCGAATATGGTCTTTTAGTCTCATCGATTTGTGAAATTTGTAGGAAAAATCCGCTGAAATTGAATATTGAATAAACAATTTTTGGTCTTTTTTTCAAAACAATGTAAGGGGTTACATCATTAAAATTTCCAAAAATTGAATAAAATTGTATTTTCTCTTATTTGTAAAGTCGGTATGCAGATTAATTAACCAAATAAAATCTAACAATGAAATGCTTTCCGATTTGAAATAAAGGCTGTTTTGGCCAAGTTATGGTTATTTTTAATTTTGCTTTGTCCAGGAATTAAGATATAAAAATGCCAATTTAAGGACCCAAATATCCGCATACTTGAGGTCTTCTGGAGAGCATAATTTGGCCAAAAATGGAATGACAGCCAAATGCCATATATATTCCGATCCGCTGTTTTTAAGGCTGTTTTGGACAAGTTATGGATATTCTTAAGTTTGATTTTTTCAAAAATTAGGATATAAAAATGCCGATTTAAGGACCCAAATATACGCATACTTGAGGTCTTCTGGAGAGCATAATTTGGCCAATAATGGAATGACAGCCAAATGCCATATATATTCCGATCCGCTGTTTTAAAGGCTGTTTTGGCCAAATTATTGTTATTTTTAATTTTTCTTTGTCCAGGAATTAGGATATAAGAATAACGATTTAAGGACCAAAATATCCACATACTTGAAGTCTTTTGGAGAGCATAATTAGGAAAAAATGGAATGACAGCCAAATGCCATATATAATCCGATCCGCTGTTTTTAAAGCTCTTTTGGCCAAGTTATGGATATTCTTAAGTTTGATTTTTTCAAAAATTAGGATGTAAAAATGCCGATTTAAGGACCCAAATATACGCATACTTGAGGTCTTCTGGAGAGCATAATTCGGCCAAAAATGGAATGACAGCCAAATGCCATATATATTCCGATCCGCTGTTTT
>VNKC01001587.1:0-53209 GCA_008042775.1 Drosophila pectinifera | reverse complement strand
ACTTGGCCAAAACAGCCTTAAATTCAATTCGGAAAGCTGTTCTATGTTAGTTTTTATTTGGTTAATTATTCTGCATATCAACTTTAAAAATTTAAGAAAATAAAATTTTTGGCCATTTTTGACAATTTTAATGATGTAACCCCTTATCATTTTTTCAAAAATTGGTCAAAATTTTTTTGTTCTATATTTAAATTATTTTAATTCTAACTAATTAAGATTTTAACGGCGAATCGAACAGTATACGGCATTTGGCCGTCTATCCATTTTTGGCTGAATTATGCTCTTCAGAAGACATCAAATGCTGATTCTTGGGTCCTTACATCGGCATTTTTATATCCTAATTTTTGGTCAAATCATTTTTAAGGCAATATTTTATTATTAAATAATTAAGACTTTAGCGGCGATTCCGAATATGAACGGCATTTGGCTGTCATTCCATTTTTGGCCAAATTATACTCTTCAGAAGACATCAAATGCGGATTTTTGGGTCCTACAAAAAAATAAAAATAACCATAACTTGGCCAAAACAGCCTTAAATTCAATTCGGAAAGCTGTTCTATGTTAGTTTTTATTAGGTTAAATAATCTGCATATTAAGTTTAGAGATCAGAAAAAATAAATTTTTTGTCAATTTTTGACAATTTTAATGATGTAACCCCTTATAAAATTTTGAAAAATTTGAAAAAAAAAATTTGTCTTGTTTTTTAATTTTAAATAATTAAGATTTTAATGGCGAATCGGACAATATACGGCATTTGGCTGTCATTCCATTTTTGGCCAAACTATGCCTTTAAGAAGACCTCATACATACATGACACATTTTCTTATTAGAGTAATCTTTGCTTTAATTAAAATTAACAAGCCTTCTTCCTTTATGCAGATGAAAACTCCCTGCGCATGGATTGGGAGGCGGTGCCTAGCCTCACTCCACAGCCGGAGCTAGCGGATCCCAATCTAATGCCAGCGGCCAATCAGCAGTCAACCATTGCCTTCGTGCGTATGGCAGCCACGTCGGTGCTCCGCTGGATCAAGTGATCAAGGTCCCCCGGCGATATCAGGCACGTGTGTTATCCTTTACAAATTAGGCTAAGTTATCATTTCTGTGACAGCGTGCCGAACGACGTGGTCGGCAGTAATCGCTGGTTTTAGCGTTATATTTTTGGTTTACAGAACTAACAATTTTGTATCGTTCTATATATATATATATATACATATGTATGCTGTGTAAAAGAAGGAGCGCCTTGGTTTTACTTTTATTACATAACTTATTTCCTTTATTTAATAAAAATGGTTCTCTATAAATAAATATATAAACTTGCTTTTTTAATGCTTGCAAAGTACGTGGACTTAGAAATTAAACGACGTAATGAGAATAAACAGTAATGAACGTTAATAAATGATTGGAAAGCGGAGACGTCTCCGCAAAGAGAACACGAGTGACTGACTGACGACTTATGAAACCTACATGCCTGCCCTAGAACCTTAGATTATAATCCACCCAGAAGGGGGTTGAGTGACCTAAGCTATATAAACTTTGTGGGCAGTGTTTGTGTGGGCGGGGGAGCAGCTCCAGGAGCGGTTACCGCGCTATCGACAGCGACTGTTGGTTGCGGCAGGCTGGGCTTTACAAATACTTGTGGCAGTGTGTTGGCAGAGGCTGCCACGTGGGCGCTGTGCCCGGAAACAGATCCGTTGGTCAGCAGGTCGTAGCGAGGCGCGACACTCAGCGAGGAGAGCACCAGTGCAGCGGCCATCGCCTGGTCGTGATTGTAAAAGGCCGTCACGGCAGCCGGTGTTGGCTGCTGAGCGGCCGGGGCCGATTGTCATTGGCGCGACGAGGATCCAGTTCCGGGGGATCCCATGGCACCGCCGCCGCCCTTAACGCTGCTTGGCGAGAATACAGACTGCGGGGGCCACTTCATTGTCTTTTCCAGCGCCTTTAGATCCGACATGGCCTTTATTATTTGCGACTCGGCGGTGAGATCGTACATACTGCCCATTGCTCCGGCCAAGCTGTTTCCGCTATTGTTATTGTTGTAAATGTACATGTTCTTATGGTTAAAGCCGACGTTTCTATTGATTTGCCCTGAGGGTCCCAAAGACTTTTTCTGCGTCTTGGCCTTGGGCTTGGGCAGGGCATTTTGTGTGGGTTTCCACGCCGGATAAACGCCCACGAACTCTACGCCATCGGACTCGCTACTGCTATCCCTGCTAACCGGCGTCGTCTGAGCTGCTTTGGAGGTGGAGGTGATGACGGTGGTAGCAGCCAGCTGCTTGGACGTCTGCAGAATTTCGCTGGGACATTGGTAGTCATCAAGATTGATAACATGCGCGGAGGGCCGCGCACCCACGATCACCTTGGTCTGTCCACTGATGGGATTTAGGCTAGGACTCCCATTGGGCGCCAGAGTGGCCGGCGAAATCACCTTGATGATGCTGCTGTGGGAGTCCGTTTTACCAACTTTCCGGCTGGGCGAAGCCAGATCCAAAACTGAATTGGCAGCTGCAACGACAGCGGCATTCAGTGCAGCTGCCTGGGCCGAAGTGCTGGGCATGGAGAGGAGCGTATCTAGGTGGGGCAGGTGGTTGTTATTGATGACTGGCACACTGACAGCCGCCGTGGCAGATGGCGTCAACTGGAATTGCGGTTGGGGCGGCAGCTGCGATTGCAGTGGAACTTGTTTGGCCACTTTTTTCTTGGGCGGCTTGCACGTTGACTTGGCCTGATCCTTTAGCTTGCGCTTCAGGCTGTTGGAGGAGGCACTTGTAGCTGAGTCCGTGTCGGAGTTTCCGCGCGATCGGGACTCCTCCACGGGTTTTAGGTAGTTGCTACCCTGTGGCAATTGATCAAGAGCAATTGCTGGTTTCATCGAAGGTGCCACAATTATTGAAGCCTTTGGTTTTTCCTTGGGCTTCTTGCTGGCATTTTTATAGCGTGTGATCTCCCGCTGAAGCTCGTCATAGCGCATCCAGCCGGATGGCCAGAGATCCACCACCTTGACCTTCAGATAACCGTTGATAAACTCTTCCAGCGAGTCCTTTCGTTTGGCCAACACTGCATAGGAGGTCCACCGTGCCTGATACACGTCGTATAGCAGTTGACGAAGCTCGCTGGTCCACTGGAACTTCTTGCGTGGCATCTTTGGCGGTAGCTCCGAGTTCACATCCGCCGCTCTGGAAAGAGGAACCAATGCTGTTATTGAACTTTGTTTAAAACGACTTGCTTACCCCTGCTCTGCGAAATTGCGCAATTCCACCTCATAGTTGGCTATCGCCTTGGGCATAACCACGGCCACAGCTCGCCGCAACTTCTCGAGCGATTTGCTGGACTTATTCTTTTCCTCCTTGGCCCGCACCGCCTTTCCCTTGCGCAGGATGTAGTACTTGGGCAGCTGCAGCTGATACTCGATGTGGGAAAATACCATGTTGCGCTCGTTTCGATCCGTGCACTGTACTGCCTCGTAGACCCTGGAAAGGATATTTGGTTTAATGGCATTTCAATCAGGAAAATCTCCAGAAACTCACTTCAGCAACAGAGGAGTGATTTTGGCATCCAGGCTGAACTTTTTGCCACACATGTCTCGACTTCTGACCTCGTCCTTGAAGCTGTTGACCGCGGCCAAGGTGTCAGAATCCAAAGAAGCTGGAAGCAAGGTGTCGGCAGAACGAAGATCTTGAAGATAGAGAAGATTAATAATAAATGCTTTGAGCCCGTTGGTAAAACTCACTTTCCGGTCCCTCCTTTGCTTGTTTGGCTGCCTGCTTGTCGACTCTGCCCTGCTCCGTTGCAGAGTCTGTGTCGCTGCTGCCACTGGAGGACTCAACGTCCGTTGAGATGCACTTCAACTCGCCGTTGACGACGCCCTTGACTGTTGCCGTACCGCTCTGCGACTTAAGGAAGCTATCCCGCTTGGCCTTCAGCATGTCTTTCACTGTCGTCGTCTTAACCACCTTCTTCAGCGCCTGAGCCTGGGCCTGGGCCTGTGTCTGAATCTGGGCCGGGAGCTGACCATGGCGCTCGTCCGTATCCGAGTTCTCAACAGTAATTGGTCTCGGCGAGTTTGAGGACGAGGAAGTGACTGCTGGCTTCTTGGGCGGCTTCTTGCTGTTGACACTCGAACTAGAGCTGGACTTGGACTTGCCAGTAACGATAACCTTTGGCCGCTTCGCCGAATGATTGTCTTTGTACTTGCTGCTGGACTTGACCGTAGCAGCCGAGTCCTCGCCATCGAGGCTTTCGCTATCGGAATCATCCTCTTCGGAATCGCTTTCGTCATCCTCCTCGTCGTCGTCCTCGGAATCACTTTCCTCCTCTTCCCCCTCACCATCGTTGTTGTCGTTATCGTTTTCATCATCATCATCGTCGGACGACGACGAGGACGAGCTCTCCGAGGAGCTAGAGACAATTCGCTTTCGGGATCGCTCCGGCATTTTGATGATGGCATCTGTTCGCGTGGTGTAGGACTTCTTAGCGAGGTTCTTGAGCTCCAGAGCACCGCAGTTGATATAAAAACCGCCCTCCTGGGTCTCCGTTTCCTCTGGTATGATTTCGTCGTACTGAAAATGGATGTAAAATTAATAAAGCGTAATCTCTTTCATAAAGATACTTTGGAAAATATAGAGCTTATATTAATTTTAGAAAAAACTACGATTATTTCTACTCTATACGCTTCGGAAGCTAAATGTTAATGATGTTACGAGATGTCTCGTAATCTTAGAAATATCTGAGGTTTAGTAACCCAATTATCCTTCAAAGCTCCCAAAACTATAAGTAAAAGCTGTAGTTTTGTCTTACGGCTTCAGTGTTGTCAATGAAGGAGTCAGACTCATCGTATCCCATTCCAATGTCCCGGTAATCGTCTTTTTTGCTTTTGCCCCTGCCGGTGGCGTAGGAGTTTCCATACTTGGCCTCCAGCTCCTTGACGATCCGTGCCACATCGTCGTCGTTGTCGGCAAAGGGATCGCTGCTGCCGGGCCCATTGCACGTGGTTACCTGCTTCAGTTTCTTCGCTTTTTTCTGCAAGATTATAGCTTTTAGAAGAGGTCCCCTAAGGATTGTCAGTTGGAACTTACCTTCTCCAAGTACAAAAGCCGCGAATAATTAAACTCCGGATACTTGTTCGAATCGGTTTCAAACAGTTCGAGCTTAATGCGTATGCTCTTGGCGGTCTTGGCCGGTTTACTGCTGCCACTATTGGCGATCGCCGCGGGCACCTCCGGCTCCCGAAAGTTACTGCCGAAGCGCGAAAAGACCGACTCGCCCTGGCCCTGGATGATCGATGTGAGGGAGACGCGCTTGTGCTCGGTCCCCCTCGACATTTCCGGTGATTATGATTGGGGCCGTGGGTCAGAGGAATGCCGCGAGTCCAGCCTGGCACTTAGCCTTCCCGCCCTTTTGCAAGCGCGTGTTCCGCTTCTCTTACTCCCGCTCCCACTCTCTGTCTCTCTTTCTCTCTCCGGCCCTTCTCTCTGACGTTCTCTCTGTGTCACGCAGCCAAACAAAAACAACGGGAACGTCGCCGATGTAGTCGCTCCTCCTCCTCCTCCTCCTCCTGCTGCTGCTGCTACCACTCTTCTTCTTCTTATTTTGCTGCTGGGATGTCTGTTTCTGTTTTCTGCACGTACACCAAAAACCAACCACTACACAATCGGCCAATTCATAAAAAAATATTTCCGAAAACAACGTTTATCAACGTAAACAAATTGTAGCGGAGTTGCGCCACTCGCGGCAGACTTTGCAACTGCATCCGCTTGGCCACGATTAATTGTCACTTTTGCTGGTCGCGACTCGACGAGACTCGTCCCAGTTGCAGAGTAGCAATTTTTTGGGGGGTTTTACAGCTTGGTTTCGAGTGCCGCCGGCACAAAAACAACACAATCTGAAACGGCAGAACACCGGGAAGCACACACACTCGATCGACGCTTTCAACGGGGACACATTTAACGTTGGGGCTGCAGCGCTTTTCGCACGGCTGCGAGCGGGCTTCTTAATTTGTTTCTTATTAAAATCCCGTGGCCGTCCTCAACGCTACATTCTCACTGCTCTCCACTCCTCTCCGCCCCGTTCCCATACGCGACGACCTGCGTTTGGCGTGTTTTCAGCACTGGTCGCGGTTTTCGCGAATGATTCGAGATGTTCACACTTGGCGCAGTAACTTGGCCACTGCGGTCAGGTTTCTGCAATTATTCATACACGATAAGCTAAATAATTTTAAAATAACGAAAATTTGTAATATATATGTATATCTAATATATATATATATAGTTCAATAAATTGATAACTGTCAAACCTTTGTGGTTTAACTTTATAAGCATCTTTAAACTTAAAGTGGAAAAGCATAGCAAGTGGGAGAATAAATCACTAATTACTAAATTCAAGATAAAATATTTCCAAAAGCATGCGGAAAATATATTAATTCTTAAAGAATATCAAAAAGTTTTAATTTTCCAAACTTCGTAAAACAGAACACTTAAAAATTTTTATTAGCAAATAGCAATTGAAACTGTGCTGCGTTAGTTTAGCGGGTATATGGTGTCAAATAATAAGCAGTGATAATAAAAATTAGATAGATTCAGCTGGAAAATAGCCAACTGCTGAATGCATACCTGCTCAGTGCGCACATTCCACACACATATCAGGTTTGTTTTGACCGAAACGCTGCGCTGTCCAACACTGTTCTGCACAGCTGCTCACTCGCTTTTGAGGAAGAGGCAAGGGGGGGTCAATGTGTCCCTACCAGTATTGTTTTGTGTGTGGAGCTGTTTACTTCGCTCGGGGAAAACTGAGAGTGTTGGGCGTTCAATTAGCGTAAGTGCAAGTGAGTCGCAGTACGTGTGGAAATTATGTGTGCGCCTGCTCCAGTAAAAAGAGTTGCATGCACAGAAATTCGGTCGGAACTGCAAGCTGTCATTATAACGGGACTACTACCACTGCTCGTTATCGGCCAAAAGCTATTAGGATTGTGCAATTAACAAAAGTGTGCCCTGCTGCTCTTTTCACAATCCCCAAGTGGCTCACACACATACACTCGCATGAATATTCATGCTAACTTTATGCTTGCAGCCCCCCTCTCCCACATCTAGTTTGGATATATGTTATTCGAGTGCAAGTGACCGACGCGACGTCCACAAAGAGCAACGCACGCACGGAGCCCCAACAAAGGCTGTCCGCTTTAGTGGTCCGGTGACTTTCGCCGGAGAGGTTACTCCGTTTGCCCGTTACTCCCCACCCAAGCCAGTTCATCCCAACCCACACCCACAACCGAGGGCCTCGTACGGATGGCGAGACAATAAAGGAGCACAAAGAAAGACAGACTGAGAGTATAGAGCTCCTTTGTCGCATCTCTGGAAGAATCATTTGTCGCTGAACCATCGGTGAGTAATATCGCCCATTTACCTAAATTTGCTTTCTTGACTTGTACCGTTGAAACTACAAGCGATGTGTCTCGGAACTGCAAATTGGAGACAACAGACCTCCATTATGCGATAAGAATTGCTAACAACAGTTGAACCTCTTCAGCTGAAACTACTCTTGCAAACAATAAACTTTCCAAACATTTTTCATTTACATCTATCTATCTTAGTGATCAATACTAATTAATTAAGACTCTTCAAGCTTTTGTTACTGAAAATAAATACAAGTTTTAGGCCTATAACCTTAACGCATTTTTTATGGAGTTAAAGAAGCTCTACTGTGCTGCATTTTTATCTAAGGTGAATCAAGCTGGTGAAATGACAAATTCCAAGAAATAACAAAAACTTCGTATTGAAAGGTAGTACTGGAAGCAACCTCCATCTTGGAACATACATATTTTAAAAGAAAACCAATGAATAACTTCAAAAAATAAATTCTCCAAAAGAGAATTTCCGCTCGGGAAGCACGCAGCTTCCATTATGCGATAAGAATTCTTAGAAAATTTGTAGATTGCTAATTCCCCGAAATTCCCATATTTTAAAAGAAAACCAGTAGGAGGATTTCTGATCGGGAAGCACGCAGCTTCTTGTGCAATAAGATTTATTAGAGCCTTTTAGATAAAGTTCAAGAATTTGTAGCCCATGGCAAACAATGTTGGTGATAAACTCCCAGACATTAAGATTCCTAATCCCCCTAAATCGTTGAAAAGTTTTGGTAAACGACCTTGAAACATGTGGTCAGAGTCGCCTTGCCTGCCAAAATTGGTTTAAAGTATTTTTTTTTTAATCGCCATGTGCTCGTTTATTTATTTACTTTTTTTTTTTTTGGAAACTCAGCCATTAAAGGCGGCGGCGGGTTTTCCATTTGAATCTAGACAGTGACCACAAACAAAAAATCTAGCTATACACATAAACAAACAACTGGCAGCAACAAGTGAGCGCACAAAATTTAATTTACTTTTAATGCGTCATTATTGCCATTATATGACATGCTCGAGCTGCTTTTCTGGTGTATGTACCTTCATTCAATCGTATACAGTCTCGCTGATTTTTTGCGGAGCGAATTCGTCGTACAGTTTGCGATCATTATCAGGGATCCGAGACATGGATGACACTATAAAAAACAAATTATCAATAGCATAAAGTGTATAAGTACTGTAATTTTATGTTATTTTTTTAATTGAGAAAAACTATAATAACTTTTATGTCTAAATATTTAAAAATAAACATCTTGCATTCTCAAGACGAACTCTTATTATTCTTAATTAACTCATGCCAAAATTATTCATTCGCTTAGATAACACTGAGATATCGTGATAATGTCTTGATTAAGTGGATTAATTATTTTAAATGAAAAGAAATAGAACCAAGTTAAGTAAAAGCCAATTAAAAAAGAATAGAGTACAAACATGTTTGCCGAAATGTTTACGAAGTCGTATAATAATTTAATAAAGAATAAGACAACTGTCATTCCTTATCAATGGTCTTTGACTTTATTAATTGGAATAAGATATAATTCTTTCCAGAAGCAATTCATAGCTATCATAACACACTGTACATATTTATGAGCTGAAGCTGCTGAAATATTGTTGATAATAATAATGATAAATAAATACAAATGAATGTACACAGCTACTTCTAGACTACAATAAAAATAAGGGTTTTCATTTTACCCACAGATACTAACTCAACATTTGATAAGAATATTGCAAGTAGTTATTTAAAAATAATCATTGGCCAAAAACCACAATTTATCGCTGACATTTATGATTCATATTACGATGAGAGTACCACATCGCACTATAGACAACGAACATTGAGTACAAAAAGTGCCGCTGGGGTTGTCAACACCACCGCCACCAACACCCACTCATACCCACTATATGTACGGTTCCATTTTTAAACCAATGACGCATCTACGGAAACAAATTACAGAGGGGACACTGACAAGACCTAAACAGCATCATTACCTAGAAACTAGAACTAGTAGGGCCCTTCGATGATAAAAATATATATAACATTCGATTCTTCATTGACATCTGCAGTCAAAAGCTATGACGGAGAGCGAGGAGTTGATGAACAAGTACGGAGAGCCATTGCGCTACGACCGCAACTTCACGGGACCACGACAGCGGGATCGCAGCTGCACGGATGTGCCCTGCCTGCTTCTGTTCGTCCTCTTCCTGGCCGGATGGGGCTTCATTGCGCAATACGCCATCAAGCATGGCGATCTCAACAAGCTGATGGTGCCCACGGACTCATTCAACCGCAAGTGCGGCATCGATTCCGGCGTGCTGAACAAGAAGAATCTGTTCTTCTTCAATCTGGAGCAGTGCATTGATCCTTTAGTACCGCTTACTGGATGTCCCACACCCCAGGTGAGTTTCGAATAAGATGGTAATAAGAAATTCATTTACTATTTGTTTTATTCACCAGGTCTGTGTGGAGAAGTGTCCTAGCCAGACGTTCGTCTGGGACACAATGAAGAACTCCCTGAGCTTTGCGGAGCTGCACAGTCGCCTTATCTGCCTGTCGGAGGACACCAAGGCCCAGATTCGCAATAAAGAGCAAATGAACGATGCCATCCAAAAGAACTTGTGTGCCAGGTGGTACATCAAGAGTGCTCCCTTCCTCAACCGCTGCCTCTTCGAGTTTTCGCCGCAGGTGTGCGAGTATATTCCCGCCTTCCTTCTAAGGAGTGGACGTTCGCGACGACAGCTGACGCTGCTGCCTCAAAATGCCACCACCGAAATCGAATTGCAAGCCAAGGCTATGGCGCTCAGCATGGCAGAGGCACAATCTCTAGTCGCTTCGGTTAATTCAAAGCAAGCTCCAGTGGATGAAGAACCGGCGACTCAGTGCCGACGCACACTCAACGAGGCTGTCATCAAGGAGAAGATGATGCAAACGGATACTCGGCTAGCCAAGATGGTGGGCAACTTGATTGCCCATTTCTACAATGGCACCCACGATGCCCAGCGATTAGGCGAGGAGGTAGTCGAGGATCTCGTCAACTCTTGGTCAATTGTACTGGTGGCGTGCTTTTGCACGTTGATTGCCTCACTGATCTTCATAGCTCTGATGCGCTGGCTTTCGGCTCCGATCCTTTGGTTCTCTATCTTCGGTGTGCTCATAGGCCTTCTCGTGGGTATCTATTATACCGTGAGGCAGTACATCTTTTGGGAAAAGACTCCCACGGTGCCGGTACACGGCTTAAACCTTCATTCCACCGTTAAGAATGTGCTGCAGAACCAGAAAACCTGGCTCTATCTGTCTATCTTCGTTGGCGTGTGCTTTGTGGTTATATTGCTGCTGGTTATAGTGTTGAGAAAACGCATTCGGATCGCCATTGCGTTAACAAAGGAGGGCAGCAAGGCGGTGAGCAGTGTGATCAGTACCGTTTTCTTCCCCATCTTCTCCTGGATACTCTTCATAGCAGCTATTGTGTTCGCCGTCGGTGTGGGCCTATACCTGGGCTCCATCGGAGAATCGTCTTTCAGGATGGTACGTCAGTTGACAGCTGACGGAGAAGTGACAAACGAGCCGTGCGTCTGTGAAGGTCCAGCCATCAACTATACAATCGGTGGATCCTGTGATCCAGAGGTGTTCCAGCGACATTGCTACAATCAGCAGGTCTCGACATCAGGATTTTTCCAGCAATCGCAGCGAGTTTCGTGTGTGAAGACCACATGCAGCTTTGATACGATTAATAATCCGCCTCTGATTAAGTGGTCCATCTTCTACAACGTCTTTGGATTCCTCTGGCTGAGTTTCTTCATCTCTGCCTTCAGTGACATGGTTCTGGCTGCCACATTCGCCCGCTGGTACTGGACCTTCAAGAAGCGAGATGTCCCTTACTTCACCCTCACGGGAGCCTTCTGCCAAACGGCTTTCTACCACTTGGGAACAGTAGCTTTTGGCTCGTTGATCCTGGCCATCTGCCGGTTAATTTGCCTGGTGCTGGAATATATCGATCACAAACTGAAGAAGTACGATAATGCGGTGACACGGGCCATCCTCTGCTGTATGCGCTGCTTCTTCTGGTTGCTGGAGAGCTTCCTGAAGTTCCTCAACCGGAATGCCTACATCATGTGCGCCATTCACGGCAAGAACTTCTGTAGCAGTGCCAAGGACGCGTTTAACCTAATTATGAGGAACTTTTTGCGTGTGGTCACGCTGGACAAGGTCACGGACTTTTTATTCTTTTTGTCAAAACTACTTCTTACCGCTGGAGCGGGTGTTTCCACCTACTACTTCCTGGTCAATAATCCGGCCATTATTCAGCTACATCATAATGCGGTGCCTACAACCGTGGTGGTAATTGCCGCCTTCCTTATAACAAGCGTGTTTTTCGGTGTCTACTCCACTGCCGTGGATACCCTGTTCTTGTGCTTCCTGGAGGATTGCGAGCGGAACGATGGGTCGCCAGAGAAGCCTTTCTTCATGTCCAAGCAGCTCATGAAGATTCTCGGGAAGAAAAACAACCTTCCGCCGCGCCAGCGTCGTGCAAAGTAAGAAATTCCAACGGGAAACGGCAGTGCAAATTATGAGTTAAAACAAAGACATACTAATGTGTAATATAACCCGAAATCAATGGGGTTGTGAGCGATTGCTCAAGATTTAGGTTGCAAATAGAGTTTGCATGAAATGCAATCAATTTTGCCAATACTCTTAATCCTTAACGTTAAATCTTATGTATATAATACGCCATTATTTATAATGATTTTTTTGCGGCAAGGCCTGTGCGATCGGAAGGACATGTGATAGGCGCGAACCATAAAGACCAAAAGCAATACAAAACAATAAAATGTATACAGAGACACAAAAGCACATATCTCACATTCAATTGGTTAGTTTAATCTTTAAACTATTATCTCACTTTATATCAGTTAGATTATTATTTTTCGAATTTAATAAAAATAAATTCCATGAAAATCATAATTTTACAGCTTTATTTTTACATAATACTTCTATAGCTCAAATCACGTTCATTTCAGAAAGTCTGATATTGTAGGTTTGAAAAATGCGGAGAAGTCGTAAAAACGAACAGTAGCAGTAAGGATTTGTGAATTTTAAATTTATATTAATACAAACGTATATAATAAACAATAAATACTGCCTCAACATTTTGTATGTTTTATTGCCAGGAAGTATGGACGAATCTTTCGCTACTCTATGTATATCTGATATGCAAAAAAAAAAAAAATGTAAAATATATTATTGTTTCTTAATAAAGCCAATTAAAATTAAAAGTAAAAATTGCAAATACAAAAATTCAAAAAATCAGTTAGTGCGAAGAAATGTGACCGTATAGGGACATCCATGGGCAGTGTTGCCAATTCTGCTTTTCCCCCGTCAAATCGGGCCTCCTTTAAATAAAGGGAAGAAATTGAAACTAGAAGCAAAACTAAAATTTGTTTTTTTCTTTTTTAAATGCTTAAAAGCTTATAAAGCTTAAAGTATGAAACAACTAATTTCCTATGTTCATCTGATCAATACTGGCAAATGCCATCTTTACTTTGAAAGAAATGGTCGATTGTTTCCCGTTGTGAGTGTTTACAGTTTTCTTTTTTCCCCCAAAGCTTCCCCGCGGGCATCGCGAATTAATTTTCAGTTAAGGCTTTTCTCCTGGGCTATGTTCTGCAAGTTTGCCAGCTTAAATTAACAATCCATCCCGACAAAAACTTTTTTCAGTGAAAAGTTCGCATCACTGTCCGTGTGTACTTCGGTATTTTTCTGATATGCCACTACACCCCGTATTATTGATTGCAGGAAGAAGAAGCAGCAGCAGAAGCAAAAGAAAGGCGCAGCTCGCAAAACCAAAGACAAAACCTTTTCAAATCCGAATTTGTTGCAGAACTAAACTTAAGTTAAGCTAATTAAATTCAAGTGGACATGCTCTAGAGTCCGGGGAAGTCCCCACCGAGTGATTTTCAACGTTTTAATTGTCCGTTTGCGAGAGGTAGCCTCCCGAGTCTTAAAAAATTCGCCGATCCAGCGATAGATACTTCGAGAAGTCCTAAAGCCATATAGCCACCAAAATGACCAATCTGGAGAAGCAGCACGAGATGGTTAGGCGCAGCCTGGTGCAGTTCATCAGTGGCCATATTCCCGGTGCCGATTTTAGCGTGGTAGACGAGATCGTCCTGTCGTACATCATCTCTATTCTGGAGGAAGCTTCTCAAGATCCGTGCTTCGATGTAGAGGGCTTCGTGGAGATGATGGGCGCATACTTCGAGGACTTTCCAACCATCGACCAGGGCGTAATCTGCGAGTGGATCTACAAGCTGGCTAATGAGCTATCCGCTGTGGAGAAGAACCAGAGCAGCCTAGACGCTGTCAACTTGTCGCTAAGGTAGGCTTCCACTTTCAATATACCCTGTTCTTGTTGTTTTTATCCTTAGTATGTTCTCTAGCTCCCTAACCCTGTCGAGCATCATTCCGGAGTCCAAGCTGCGTGCCCGAAACTCCTCCACTTCTGAGAAAGACGAGCTATCCTCGAACAGCAGCAGCAGCGGCGGTGGCGGCAGCAACAAGCGCTCGCAGCATCTATCGGAGACTAGCGATGGAGGGTCCACCGACAGCTCCAGCTCCACATGCGACTACTTTTTGGATGAGGCCGAGGTGCTGCAAGAAATGTTCCCGGATGCCGCATATGCTGAGGTAAGGATTAGGTGCAATGAACATGAGAACATTGTTTGACCATAAAGCTGCCATGTATGTATATGAAAGAACCATGGAATATGTATACGTATATCTCGATATAATTATTGCCTTAAATATTCTTACCTTTTAGATAAAGCATTGTATCGCTATATCCAAGGGGGATATCGATAGCGCCACTCAGATTCTATTGCACCGCCAGGAGACCAATCAGTGCATTACTGATAAGTCGCATACTGGATACATCAAGAAGAATGTCGTGGTTGACGATAATGAGCTCAAGAATCGTATTATCGCCAGGTGAGTTTTCATTTGCACAATACTAAGATTAATTTGATCATGAATAACTAAAGCTTCTAACAATCAAGTTACCTACCAAATGAGAAACAATAATGTGCTATTGAATTTATATCCGCCCCCGTAGGTACTCCTATGTGGACAAGAACGCCACCCAGCGCGAGTACAAGCCGGTGGTGCCGAAGATGGAGCCGCGCAAGCTGGTCCGTTACCGCGACAATAAGATCGTCTCGCTCAAGGGTGAGCGGTACACCGAGATCAAGCGTGACGAAGATGCTGAGTTAAAAAAACCCAAGAAGCAGATTCAACCGTAACTAAAGAGGAACAAAACCCTCTTCAAGTACTTTATCAAGAAACAAATTAATCCACATCCAAGTAACTTATCCGCACCCACGACACCGATCTTCGCCAGCAGCAGTAGCTGCAGCCCCTCCAGTAACCGCAGCAGCAGCAGCATCCGCAGCAGCAGTAATCCCCTTCACGAGCACAATTTATGCAGTCATATGCATATCGCTGGGGTGATCACAGTCAGGAGCCATGCCAGCAGCTATCCCGAGTCCAAACCAGTGATCCCAGCCCAGCTTAGCCAACGTTTAGATGCTTCCCAACACGATGACGATGATGAGGCGCGAGAGTCAAGAGACAACAAAGACGACAAAGAGCCACCGAGCACAGCGAATCGGTTCCCATATCCGAGTGAGTACGGCCAGGAGTATGTGGTATCGGCCGGCATATTGGTGCTACTGTTGCTACTAGTTGGCCATTGGCATTGGTCCTCTCATCACGCCCATCCCCTTGACAAAGACACAAAGACTTTACATACCAAATTAGTTGATAGTTATGCTTTAGGACTATTCGCTTATGCAAATTTTGAGAGCCCGTCCGTCGTGGCGGCTGCCTGCTTATGAGTCCTGTTGCCAGGAGCAGGTGGCCCGGATGGATCCGGACTCAGATCCGGCACCGGGGCAGTTGCCAGTCGTCGCTTATGACGACTGGGGTCGCGCCTGCGCTGTGACCTCTCCTCAGTTCCTTACGCAAGCGAATTCAAATCGAACCGTATCTGTGAAAATCGTGAATCTCAAAACTCTTAAATGTCCTCGAACAGTATTGTTGCCCCTACTAACCTGAACCCAAGGAACAGCTGCAGGTGCGACACTCAACCCGAATTTGGCGCTCAAATAGACTTATTTAGACGTTTTTAGGTACTCGAATTGAATTTTGTTGGCCGTGTGCGTGTTTCAGAAACGCAGCTGCACAAGAACCTTGCCATATCTGTTTAAGATTTGTTAACCCATTTTTTTATCGTAACTCGTAACACGTAACTCGTAAATTTTTGTTTCCCCTGGTCCACTGGTCCAAGCAAAACAAGCAACAGTAATCAAGCCACCAATGCCACCAAAGCCACAAGCAACACAAACTAGTCCTTGCCGCCCACTGCGATATCTGGAACCCATAACCATTCGGCTACTGCTCGGTGTAAGACAGCAATACTAACAGTAATCTAAACGTATTCAGCGTACACAAACATGTATGAACTAATCAAATAATCAAATATTTATATAGCCGTAGCCTAGCCCCAAATCCTTTCCTCCCGGATAATTGTGACCTACAATATCACGCCAGTCCCACGCTCCCCACGATTCATGTTAGATGTAAGCAAGCTTCCCCCAAGATATTGTTCGGCAGCTTTGAATTTGTCGCTTTTTGTTTGAGACAACAGATATAATTATGTACTCTCTATAAAATCCTATAACTTTGTATGATTTAACCTAGGATTTAATACTTCCCCGACCACCGCTTTATTTTAATGTAACTAATTGCATTTTAAACATTCGACTTTATTTAAGCCACTACACGATCGGTGTTTTAACCATCATCACACATACATATTCGTATTTATGTTTACCTTGGTTTCGGTTTGATATTAAAATCTTTTATATTTTTTGATTTATATATTATTTTTGTGATATTAGCATAAAAATCAACTTTAAAGAAAAGGCAAAACGCTCGAATTAAACTTTTGAAATTATTAAATAAACTACTATCAATATTTAAAGCAACCATATTTATTTCTATAACTGTGAAGATAAAATTAAGTAAGTATATTTTGGCAACGGGACTCATAAGCAGGCATTCCCGTATTCCCATATTTCTTATAATATATACATATGTATATTGGGGATGAATTTCTATAACTGTGAAGGTAAAATTAAGTAAGTATATTTTGGTAAGTAGTACAAGTAAAACATTTTAAATATATTTTTTTAATAGACAGTAAAACAGACAATAGATAGTAGACAGTTAAAATTGACTAAAAGACAAAATAAATGGCGCTCCTACTGTCATGAACTAGCCACTGGTTCATTTGCAGTATTTTCTAGTATTCGTAGTCGAGAAACATGGCGTTGTCTCTGCGGCTGGCCACACTGCACAGCCGAGTTTTTTCGCACAATTTTTTTTAGTGGAGAAAATCCATTTTTTGTGCTGAAATGACCACAATTGCGGATTTATTCACTAAGTACAATTGCACTAACTGCCAGGACGACATCCAGGGTATTCGGGTGCACTGCGCGGAGTGCGAAAACTTTGATTTGTGCCTCCAAGTAAGTAGTTTACACATACATATGTACATATATAAAGTCAGAGCGACGCATATACCTAAGTATGGAGTAGGGTGGGTCAATTTTTCGGTTTTAGAAAAGACTGTAGCCCCTATATGCGGATGGGGATCTGATGTCAATATTTCTGTGCCAGAATTGGTTCTTATTCAAATACTTAAATGATAAAAAATTCAAAATAATGGTAATTCGTGACTAATATTTAAAACAAAAATAATTTACTTTGGAACAATGTTATTTAATTTCGAATGTTTGATTAAAATAAATAAAATCGGGTTTTTTTTTAATAGGAAGTAAAAAAGAGAAATACTGATACTTATCGATATTGGGAATACCTTAATTTAAAAATATTTAGATTCTGAGAATTTTATAAGTCGTAAAGATTTCGAATTTCTTTATTAACGAAAGTGACGCACCCTGCTGCACCAACATACGTACAGTCTAGAGATGCGTCGCCAATTCTGGAACCAAAAAACTGACTCATCTTGGAGAGCAACTCACACACATTGCCACATACCCGGCGATTTCACCATATTGACGAAGAAACAGCTGACTTCGCTAACTACGTGTTTATTATTATTTTTTGTTTTTGCTTATAGTGCTTTGCGGCGGGGGCAGAGATTGGAGCCCATCAAAACAACCATGCCTACCAGTTCATGGACACGGGCACGTCCATCCTGAGCGTGTTCCGTGGTAAGGGGGCGTGGACGGCTCGCGAGGAGATACGCCTGCTGGACGCCATCGAGCAGTACGGATTCGGCAACTGGGAGGACATAAGCAAGCATATTGAAACCAAATCGGCGGAGGACGCCAAGGAGGAGTATGTGAACAAGTTTGTTAATGGCACCATCGGAAAGGCCACCTGGACGCCGGCGCACAGTCAGAGGCCGCGGCTAATCGATCACACGGGGGACGACGACGCAGGGCCACTGGGCACAAGTGCGCTGGCAAGTCTGCCGCCGCTGGACATCAACTCCGATGAGGCCATGCAGTTGGGCTACATGCCCAACAGGGACAGCTTTGAGCGGGAGTACGATCCCACGGCCGAGCAACTGATCTCGAACATCACCCTCAGCTCCGAGGACACGGAGGTGGATGTTATGCTTAAGCTGGCCCATGTGGATATCTATACCCGCCGTTTGAGAGAGCGCGCCCGTAGAAAACGAATGGTACGGGACTACCAGCTGGTCTCGAACTTCTTCCGCAACCGCAATTATGCCCTGCACCAGGGACTGACCAAGGAGCAGCGGGAATTCCGGGACAGATTTCGGGTCTATGCACAGTTCTATACCTCCAACGAATACGAGAGGCTACTGGGTTCGCTGGAGCGGGAAAAAGAGCTGCGAATCCGTCAGGCAGAGCTTTACAGATATCGGTACAACGGGCTGACCAAGATCGATGAGTGCGTACACTTTGAACAGCACGCAGCGATGGCCACGCATCGTTCGACGGGACCGTATGGTCACGGCAAGACTGTAAGTGAAAGGCACTACAACGGAGTGATTAAAATCGAACTATTCGTTAACAAACTTCTTCAACTCGAATTTATTCGACATATGCTGCAGCAGCAGATTATTTAATATTAATAATAGTTATGTAAATCGAATCAAACTGATTTGGAGAAATAGGGCTTAAAAGTTTGCTAACAAATAGTTTCGATTTCATTCTTCCTAGAGTAAGTGCTCCCTTCCCATGAGAATGCATGACGAGTTGAATATCGTGTGTGCTTCCTTGCTTTTCCCACGACCCGAACCAACACTGACCAGATCCAATTCTTACAATCGCTTTTCCGTCTTTGTCTCACGATATTCAGCTCCACTGCATTATAAACGCGCCAAACCACGAGCGTTTGAATGGTTCTATAAGACAATGTTTAACCACAGGACCACACGCAACCCTCCAATGGAAGTCTTCGGCCGCCAAGCTCTTCCTTGCACTCCCCACAACCGAATCTCAAAAAAGTGTAAGTATATGGAAAACTTAATAGCACTGACGAACTTAAGCCAGTTATTTTGTGTTATTTATAATGATTGAATCCGTTTCTAACGTCTGGTTTGTACTTTTAGCGAAATGTTAAGCGGCGCAGAGGCAAGTTCAAGTTCAATCGCACCAAGAAACACGCTCCACACCGCCGACCCGACCTGCTCCGGCGCATTATTGCCCAGCAGAAGTTACTTGGATAGCTGTCGGGCATCGTCGGCAGCTACGATGCTGCAGACGACGACGATGACGACGACGGGGATGGGGATGGGCCAGGGGACGGGAATGGGAATGACGATAACACTAGACTCGGGAGCGACGACGGGAGCGACTTCCACGGCTACGACGATGGCGAATCTGCCAACGAACTCTGCGAAGGGAAGCCAACAACATCTGCAGCCGCCGCAGCAGCAGCAGCATCCACAGCTTCCGCCAAGCGTCGGCGGCCACAAAAACTCACTGCCAAACGAGGCCGCTGGCGGAAGCAGCAGTGATCAGGTTATAAGCTTGAAGCTGCGCAGTCAGCTGGAGGAACTGAAGCACCTTCCCCAGCCTCTGGGTAGCAGCTTGCTTAGCCACAACGAGCTGGATCTGTGCAAGAAGCACAATATCACACCCACCACCTACCTCTCGATGAAGACGGTCTGCCTGAGCGGAGCGCCATCGCTGGGCAGTCCCATGGAGACTTCACTGCGCAAGTTCTTCATTAAGTGCGGCTGGCTGAGCCACTGATGGAACCGCCACTCTTATTCCGCGCCCCTTAGATTAAGAGCCACACATGCATTTCCCGATCTAAGGACTTCACTTTATTTTAATATCGTTAGTATTTAAGTAAAAGACAACATTTTTATACTGTTCAACTTTCGTTGCCATTTTCTTTGAGGAAATAACTACACAAAACAGAAGATCAATTTTACTTGTATCAAGTTAAGCTCAAAAATTAGCCACAATTTTGTTCCTTTCGTGTGAGAAATCAATATGTATTAAACTATGCGTAAGTAGGTCACCCAACCAATTGAATATGTATGATATATGAAGTGTAAATGAAGTAATAAATGTAATGCGAAGCGAGTGTGCATCAAAGACATAGATTTGTGTCCCGGAACATTCAGACGCCGCCGCTTGGGATCTACCCCTACTGGGATACACTTGTGAGATGTACAATTCTGTGCTTATAGCTATATAGTAAGCCTCTGGCAACGAAATTGTCGCACTGAGTATTCAAAGTTGTGTATTAGTAAGAGATGGGTAGGATTTCTAGCAGGCGGAAAGTTCGAAGCTTAAACGAAAATTATTCCCAAAGACTAAGGGTAACATGTGTTCATTATTGCTTTCCTAGAAATCTGAACTCTCTGTAGTTATGTACATGTATGTATTCTAACTTAAGATCGTCCAAAGCGGCGTCCTTACACTTTAATTCTGTAACCGTACACTTACAAAAATATAGTATAATATATATTAACGGATTTATTCACTTTGTCCTTATAACTAGAGGTGATGTTATGCTTGCTTGGATGCACTGCATCACTTATTTCGCAGAAAGTAGCGATATAACGTATTTTTCTGACCTCCGCCGCTAGCAGTGGTTGCAGTGGCCGGGGCACCGCCGGCTCTGGATGCTGTTGCAGTACCGCTGCCTGTTCCATTTGATTGCTCAACCGCTGCCACTAGAGAACTGCGCCACGAAGCGATTAGTTCGGTTTGCAGATCTACAGGCAGTTCCTTGAACACCTCTGCATCCACACCCGCTGGGCAGGGAATATCCGTGAGGGTATCACTTGAAGATGTGCTGGAGGTGGTGGTGGTGGTAGCCGCGGCTGTTGCGATGGATGTGGCGAACATCGTGGTCGGTGTGCTGGGCGCGCTCATTGCTATGGAGTCATCCATGGGCGAGGGCAGTGGGGAGGATGCTGTGGAGCTGGCGTTAGAGCTTAGACGGCTGGCAGTGCGCGTAGCCACAAACCGGAGGCTGCCGTCGATGCGCTGCAGCAGCGTGTTCGGTGGCTGGACGGTGCGGAAACGAGGAGCGCTAGCGGACGTTGAAGTTGAGGGCGTTGTGCTCATGGGGAAGTCCTTTTCGCTATCCCGCGAGTTCAAACGCAAATCACATACGCGCAGTTTGCTGGGTGAGGCCACATCCGCGGCGGTGTCCGTTACATCCGCCGCCAAACGGCTGCGTTTGGAGACCAGCAAACGACCAATGCGACTCTTCTTCGGCGAGGGTTCCACCTCCGTTTCGGAAAAGTCGCTAAAGTCCGAATTGGTAGCCGCCGATTCAGAACCATTATCCAGCAGCATGGGCACGGGAGAGGCCGTAGTGGCTCTCCTTCTATAAAACTGATCGCTCGGCTTGAAAGTCGTTGGTGACGAGCGGAACGCGCACTCATCGGACGTTGGACTCTCCGCTGTGGGGCTCGTGAGACTTGAATTGGTCAGCGAGGTGATAGATTGCACCTCAAGGTCGGCTTTCTTGATCAGGAAATTAGCTATGGATGAGGAGCCGACTTTGCGCTCCTGGAACTTTGAGAAGGCCAGTCCCAACAGGGTAATATTGAAGGGCTTGCTCATGTCTACGATCCGCTCGAAAAGTCGCATCACAATCTTAAGTAGTTTGTCCTGGGCTCCGTCCGCCAATTGAACCTTGCTCACGCCTGTTTCTCCAGGACACGTGGAGGTCTTAAATAGAGAGGGCAGGATATTGGCTTGTTTGGTTTCGCGGTGGCTACTCTTTTTCTGGGAATCGAACTTGCGCAGCACCACCTTGATGGCTATCGGGACGCGACCGTCTTCGGCAACCTAAGCGGGTTCGTAGGGAAAATAAATTAATAATTAATAAAAAGCCAGGCTTCATCATAGCTTATTTTCTCACCTGTTCTACCAAACGCTTAAGGAGCATGCGGAACCTTTCCTCTACATCTGTGCGGACTGAGATGGGCTTGCAGGAATCCTCCATTCCGATGGTCTTGGGCTTTCCAGTGGGACGCACGGAGTTCGAGTCCCGGCCAAAGGCTAGATCCCTCAGCCTGGTGGCCGTTTCAAAGCCGAACTTCTTGCGCATTACATCCATGTCGCACTGTTGCAACTGTTCGACGGAGGACATACCCGCCTCCAGCAGCAGGCACTGCGTCTTCTGCCCAATTCCAGTGATACGTTTCAAGCATCCCAGTTCGCGCATGAACTGCTCCGCATAGGTGGACACGAGAACGGTCTGTTGATTGGGCTTGTTGCTGCTGCCAACAAGCTTGGCCAGCAATTTGTTGTAGGCGATCCCGGCGCAACAGGTTATGCCCAGTCGGAGCTTGAGTTCCTCCCTGATTTCCTGGGCGATCCGAGTGCCAATCGCCAGGCGCTGTGCACAGCCGCAGTCGCAGGCTGACAACGCAGTGCCGTCTGCCGGATATGTGTGACCGACAGCTGGTTTCTGCTGTGCCTCTGCGGCATGTGCCTGTCTCAGCTCGACCAGCGACGTAACATCCATAAAGTTCTCGTCAAAGCCAAGTTTCTCCACCAGGGGAGTGTAGTTCAGCAGCAGGTCGAAGATCCTTTGCGACATCTGACGATATGGGGCTAGATCCTCTCCATTGACCAGCACCAAGTCAGGACAGATGCGCTGCGCCTCCGCAATTAGCATCAGTTTGGCGACTCCTTTATCCCGCGCTACATAGTTGCAGGTGACCACAATGTTCTTCTGTTGGATGCCGAGAGGCTTCGAGCGTAGCGTTGGATCGCGGATCTCCTCCACCTGCGCATAGAAGTAGTCCATGTCCAGGTGAATGATGGTGCGATAGTGCGCCTCGCTCTTGCCAAGCACACTGGCAAAGTCCATGGTGGTTCACAGCGCCTATAATTGCGAAAGGTCATGAAATTCCATAAATGAAATTGATAAGTCGGGGTAGTCGGTTACGAAATACCCTATACTTAATATCTAGAGGAGATGGGGCATCAGCAGGTTGAACGTAATTTGGCAGGAGTATTAAAGCTGCTCGAATCTTCTATACATAGATAATATTCAAAACTACACATCCAAGTTTTCATTAGGTATTCCACTTTGGGACGTATCTATGAATTAATTTCTGATGTTACATGCCTCAGCACTAGCTAGTATACCCAACTGTTCTACGATTACCGGGTATTTCCTGATGCAAGTTGTTTGGATTACGGTGAAACAAAGCAAACTCCGAGAAGAGAGCGCGCGATGCTGCCGATGAGAAGGCGGGGTGCTCCGCTGGATGAGAAATCGGCAAGCAGCCAGTTGTTTGCTTCGCTTCTTCTTCTTCTTCCACCGCCAACTTTCTAATCAAACATTGCGAAAAACATTGGAGTCACACACAACACAGTGTACACACACTGACACAGCCAGGGAACGTGTGCCGGCTAAACATTTAAACAAAATATGGCACAAGTCTGTCGGTTTCGCGATGACGCATTAGTTAATGGCCGAGAAAACACAAAAATTTCGACTGTTTGAATTCGCGAACCGCATATCAGCGTCTGCTCCCACAACTCACACGTGCTTTTCATCAACAGGATTTTGGGGCTAATTGCATGCTTTATCTATCGACAATTGTGTTTAATTATATACCTTAAAAACTATTAATACTGTTTGTTTTTACCTTAAAGTACCAGTGTGACCAACTACATCAACGCTTTATTATGATGAAACTCGTCAGAAAAATAGCGGGCTTTCTTCTCCAAGGCAACTGGTCACACTTATACGGAAAAGAACGTACTGAACAAAAGCGTAATGTTTGACGTAAGGAAAATACCAGTGAGACCTAATAACGGCGTGACGTTGCCACTAGGTGTAAGGAAAATCCGACAAGGTGGCACATTCGCATTACCAAACCGTTATTTTTAAAATAGCTCCAAGTTTTGCTAGCCTTCTGAGTCTTGCCATTATTTGGAAGTATTAGCAGGCGGAGTATTAGAAACGGTAAAAAACTTGATAACTTAAATCTGATATACAGTTTGAAGTAATAGATGTTTTAACAAATCATCAATTGGCCAGGTGCATGCCTAGTTACAAGAACTATGCTAAATAAATAAACAAATACTTGTTTGGAAACATAAGTTGAAAAACATATGGTTAGAAAATCTGAAACATGACTTGGGTTTAAAACATTTTAGAACTTATAGTATAACATTTGCCTAAATGCATTGTATATTAATTTCCTATATATATAACTAAACGCATAGATGTACAAATTAGCCCTGAAATCTCCTAGCAGGAATATCTCCATTAGAAATATACCCCGCTAACGATGCAAGCTTGATTTACGTAGCTCTTCAATTACCATTTTGGAAATCTGAACATCGCATGTCAGCGCATTTATTGTTATTACAATAATTTTACGAGTGGGCAGCTGCGATTTTTAATGATATTCATGAGTTTTATACAGGTTGAAGAGCGCTACAAGATAAAGGCGAGTACAAAAAAGCAACAAAAAACCAAAAAATATAATAAAATAAAAGCAGGTGGGTGGGGTGTGTGTTATGTGGGGTGTGCGGGTCGGTGGCGTGGTCACGCGCTTTCATGCCCGCCAAGAATGTGGGGCAGACCAGCTTTATGGGCTCTTGTTTGTGGTTTTGCCTGTGGTGTCGTACGAAATGCGCTCGGAATTCGCCAGCAGCAAAGGCAAAAACAAAAGCTAAAAAAAAATATAAGAAAAATATATATCGGACAGACCTTTGCCTTGTTGTCCACTCCCTCCATCCAGATCCCCGGCTCGTCCTGCCTCCTGCGCCCTGCGCCTGTGATAATCGCCCCGCTGGCTGCTTGACAGGCAAACAATGCTGTGAATTTGATTAAAATCAGCCAGCGTGTGCGTCTCCACTCCGCTACTCCTTCGGCTCCTTCAGCTCCTTGGGCTCCCTGGGACATTTCTCGTTATTGGAGCACTCAGCTGGGCCGGACTCACGGCTTTCGGCCATCTCGTTTGCTGGCCCACTCCGCTGCAGGCGCTGCTGCGGTGGTTCCCCTAATTGCAATCCGCCAAATTTGGCATGGGAAAGACTCCTAAGCCACCAGAAATATAGGCTGCTTTAAAATTGCGCTGCTGAATTTGGAATGCTATGAATAACCATCATTAGAGAGGAGGAGATGGCAGAGGAAAATGCTTTTCTTTTGCTGTTCCACTGGCTGCTAATGAGCTGCACCTGCCAGGACGACACTTATGCAACTGCCTTGCGCCCAGCTTTATATCCTTTATAGGCTAATTTTGGCCAAAAAATCAGTGAACAAAATTTGAAAAAATCCTATACGCGATTATTATTAATCTATAATAATTCTATAATATTATTGTAATAAAATAATATTATTCCGAAGAGTGTTTGAGAACATATATATTTTGTTTTTATTTTTTATAATATTTTATTTTATATATGATTAAGATCCGCTTCGATAACCGACTTTTTCTCAGTGCTTTTTCTTTCATTGGATTCTTATGAATTAGCAGAGAGGCTAAAAGCTAATTAGTTGCCAGGATTTCTGCTCCTCTTACGCTCCCATTCCCTCATCCAAGTGCTGGTGGAGCGTTAATTTTTTCCTCTGGCCTGCACACAGGAGCCTCCGCAGCTGAAATGTGTGAATGGAGGAGGGACTCCACCCACGAACACAGGATCATCCGCACGGCGAAACGAAACGGATGTTCTCGCGCGGCGTTGGCTCCGGTCCCGGTTGCCCATCCCCATCCTCATCACCCGCCAGGTCATCCTGAATCTCTCTCTCTCTCTCTTTTCCCGGAGGGATGAGGGTGTGTGTGTGCGACGGAGAGGGAGGGGAGCAGCAAAATGTTAATAAATCTTATTTTTATCATTTGGCTATAAATACTGAATTTTTAGCTCCGGCCATGCTCAATTTATGGCCATTATTTATGTCGGAAAAGCGAAAACCTCAAACATGTTGCCACACTTTTTGCCCCTGCTCCTGGTCTGGCTCCTGCTGCCTCGGATCCTTTCGGTGGCTTGCATTGTGCATCCATTTTATTTGCTGTTTTGGCCAGAAGAAAGAAAGATACACAAGCCATATTATTGCAATTTTCCAGTTGCTCCGCCCACGCCACAGCGGTCCAAGGAAGCGAGGCGATTCGCAGCGAAACCGAGTGAAATATGAAAAATTGCATTACACCTTAATAAACACCTCACCTGGCGAGCTCCACCAGAGTCGGAGTGGGAGTGGGAGTGGAGCTGGCACTGAAGGATGGAACTGTATCTCCCAATCGCGAGCGGAGCTCCAGCTCTTTCAGCTGTGTGTGCCCCGCAGTTTGGCCATAATGAAGATTGTCTGCGGGTTAAGTGGACGCACGTTGCTCAGCCGCTGGACCCAGATGGATGGCCAAGAAACACATCCACGGATGATGGACACTCAGAAAAATGGTTCCTAAAAGGAATAAATTTGTGGATATTAAGCTGTATCAATCGCCAGCATTTATATGGTATTTTAACAAAGAAACTTGGAGTAACTCATCTAGTTAAAGTTTCATCTTGTTTTTAATTATATTCTCTCTTATTTTGTAAGCTCCAAGACGACTTTCACTATTATTTTCTGAGTGCATTGAATCTGGACTTCGCATGGGCATGGGAAGCAGGTCCTTCCACCGATCGTGGCAGGGAATGGGATCCGACAGGCCAGCGCGCGATCGCGATCACTTAGGCGCTCATCTGGCATAAAATTGTTAGAAACGCCCCGTGTGTGTGCGCCCCTGGGTAAAATGCCTCACACTCCCTCCTGCTCCTGCTCCTGCTCCTACTCCTGCTCCTACTCCTGCTCCTGCTCCTGCTGCTGGTCCCAGCTCCATCTCCCACCTCGATTTGTGGCCATAACGTTTTTGCCATTAAATTAATAAATTAATGCGATCGTGCAACAGTCGATCATGTGGCCGGCACAGCTTTCCTTTCCCCCAGCCCCTCCGATCTTCGATTCTTCCTGGCTTGTCAGAATTTACAAAATCTCAATACAACAGTTTATTTTTCGCTGCTGCGGCCATCATTGGTAATCAAAAATTTCTGAGCTCTTCTTCAAAGTCAACAGTGTTTCGTGGAAAGCTATAAACTTTGCTAAATTCTTTAAGAAAAGCTTGGGCATATGCTAAAGTGTTTTCTTAATTAATAGGTCTACAAATTTTAGTAAATTAATTTAATGCTTTTATGTTTTTGAACTTATACTTTAATCATTATTTTATAAAAAAGGTAATCAGTTTAGTTGAATTTTAGCCACTGTACCTGAGCCTGAAAGTCTTGAGTTGGCCTGGAGAGACTGTTTTCCACTGCACCCGTCGGATTTGGATTCGTATTGCACCGAGCGAGCGCATGTCGTGATCCGAAAAGTGGGTGTTGCTAAGTGTTTTTTTGGGGGCTTGGATGCTGGAGACGCAATGGCTGGTCGCTGCTGCCTTGCTTCCCGGAGAACCAGTCTGCCATTTTGCAGGCCACCAGAGTCCTCCGGCTGCCCGCTCCTCCTGCTGGGCTGCATCATTAACGCGGGGCAGCTACCACGGCCACAACAACAATTGCAACTGCAGCGAGGAGAGGAAATAATTGCATGGACGGGACTCGAGGCCGTTCCCTTGTTGCAGTGCTGGTTGAAAGTTGCAGGTTGCACCCAGAAAAAAAACTGGAATACAAAATCTATAACTCAACTAAAATTAAATTAAAATATTAAATGATAAGCCAGAAGAATAAGATAACAATATGAGTGTTAAGTTCTAGGTTACTTTCCTTTTTGAGTAGTAATAATAATAGTAATTACATAGATATTATTTTGGAGTCTCTCTTAATAATATTAAAGCTAATTTCTCTCAGTGTTCCTTTGGCTCCATGGCGGATCGTTGGCTCTGCTGCGACTGTGTTGCTCTGTTAATTTTACAGCCATGTCTGATATTGCTAAATGGCTGTGAGTGGATTCGTTTAAGCACCAATTTTATTACCAACAAGCATCACGCTGCATCTGCATCGGCTGGCTGCATTGGCCTCTCTCTGTCTCCGTTCGCTGGGCTTTGGCCCAATGGGGCCCGGCTCTTAGCCCGGCTCTTAGCCCGACTCTTTTGTGGCTCAAACCATGACTCCTTCTGTTGCCGCTGCAAGTGGAGAGATCCAATCAGGTTGCGCCTTTTCGCTTCAGTTCCAGGCAAGGAAAAAAATCAACCTCCACTTGTGGCCATTATGAGCTGGCAGTTGTTATTGCAGTTGTTATGGTTTTTTTCGCCGATTTTTCCGCTGCATATTTTGCATTTGGTAGGAGGCTGGGAGTATAAAAAAGTACGAGCTGGAGAGGACGAAACAACAACGCCCCTGCAGCTGCCATTAATCGTTAATCACTTTTATATTGCCCTCGAATTATATGTTGGATTTTTGATTTGTAGTTTAAGTAAAGAAAAAGTTGCATTTAAAATATTACTTTGATTTAGAAAAGTTTCTTGATTTGTTCTCCTTTTTAAGTCATAAATACAAATGAAAAGGTTATAGTAGTTTGTTAGTATTTTAATAATAAGTGATAACTAATAATAACAATAACACCTTTTACTATATATTTTAGCTTATAATATATATATAATGTATATTGAAAGGAAACTGCTCTAAAGATTTAATTATTTCAATGTATTTTCATGAATGAATTAGCTTCTAAGGAATATTTAATGATCAAAAATGTGTTATGTTTTGTATTAATTAATTCTTTGCTTATGAAAACAATTAGATAAGCGTTATTGACAATGTAAGCATGTTAGAAGCGAAACCCGATGTTACATGGCCGATATGTCACTAACTGGATACTACAGATGGTGGGATATACACATCACAGGCTGAGTGTTAATACAGCAGGTATTTATCGGATCTTGTCAATCGCCGGCTCACATTACACTTGATTGCTGGGTTTAGTTCGATTCGTGGCTCCCTGTGATGATCCCCTTTATGGGCAAGCTAACTGGGACTCATTGGAGAAAACAAATTTGGGCTCATTGTGCGGCACTGGGATCAGGTTTCGAGGGGAATCCTCCTCCAAGGACAATGGACCACCCGAGTGGGCTTTGTTTCTGCTGCGTTCGCTGGAGGTTTTTTTTTCCAAAGCCAGGCACGTGCCATCGACGACGACACTTTTGACATATCCGGCGGACCACACGCGCCGCTGGCAACCCCGTTCTATAGCCATTACATATTCTATAAGGATATAGACAGAGAGAGAGATCCTGCAGGCAAGTGTCAGGCGAAAAATTAGCGCATCACGTGCCTCTCCAGAGCCGCAATATCCTTAAAGAACTGGCGGCAGTGTTGTCCTTGTCGATTTCGTTTAATATGTTAATCTGTAACAGCCACCCCCGCCAGTCTTTGACCTCCGCCCTTTACGGATTTAACCCACTCCATGGGTTATCAGCCGGTCTGTTCATTAGGGCCTCGTAAAAGGGAAAAACTCGGCACTTTCTGGGTATTTTCCCCAGCAATTTCCCCGCTCCGCCGATATCGATGGCTTCTTTACGTTTTATTGAGGACCCATTAAAATTATTTGTCCTGGTCCGATTGACGTCCACTTAATGGCGACGCCAGAGCATCGAATAAAAATCAACGAGAAAGGCTTTAAACGGCCATAAGAACTGCGTCCACTTATCGCTGGACGAGATGGAGAGCGGTTTGGTTGGTTATCTGGGGAGAAAGAACTAATTACTCCCCCGGAGTGGCCGGGAGTGGCACTTCTCTATCGGTTTTATGCCCGCGTTAATTACCTGGCGCGGAGATTTTTCACTGCTTACGTTTTATTTTTATGGCATTTCCCGGAAAGAGCCGCGTGAAAGTTCTCCTCACTCGATCGAAACGTTGCTGGCTTCACTGTGTGTAACCTTTGACCTTTTTTTAATGTCCTGACTTCTCACAGCGCTGGAAGTGCAGCGGCTCATGTCCTGGCCAAAGGCTTGGGAAAACCACTGGGGCTTAAGGGTTGGAATTATGAAAGATTATCGGGAGGGGGGAATTATGAGGTTGAAATTTGATAGTGATTTATGATTTTTTAATGTCTGTGGTGAGGAATGGAATGTTGTTCCTTAGTATATAGGATATAGACTGACATTCAAGGAGAATCTGTTTCAGATCACTTTTTAAAGTAAGTTACTGGATGGATCTGTCTTTAAATTGAATGGAGAGCCAATATTAGGTAGATCTAAGAGCCTTAAATAACAATTATAAATATAGTTCCCTTTAGCCTTTTATTACTTTCTTTCAAAATAAAGTAATCTAATTATATCAGGTTACAGTTTATGGTTATAAGGTGGTTTCTCCCGTTTTTAAAGTACCTTATTGGATGGATTTGTCTATAAATTTAATGAAGAGAGAATATAAGGTAGATCTTGGAGCTTTATGTAACATCAATAATTATAGTTCGCTTTAGTCTTTCACTACTTTCACATCTTCATAAATTAATCGAATTATATCAGGTTACAGTTGATGGTTATAAGGTGGTTTCTCCCGTTTTTTATGCTCTGATTTCTGACACTGTCCCATCCATTCATCTATTCATTGATTGCTCATTTATAAGGACTCCCCCTCGGGTTCAGCTCGGCTGTCAAGGGAAGTGCAGGAAAGTCGCTCGGATGGGCATATTGTGGCAGTCAGTGAGGCAATTTCCCATACGCACACGCCCGTCACAACGGCCACACCCTCCATCCGCCACCGGCACCGGCACCCAGTGCTCTCATCTCCGGACTGCAGTTTCCACCACCCATCCGGGGCGGTATTGCAGCCTCCAAGGCGGCGGCGGCAGCGGCGGCCAAGGCTAACTGAGGGCTAAGCGGATATTCATTACACGAACCGCACGCTGACACGCGCCGCCGCTTTGGACGCTTTAGCACCCTCTCGTCCTGCTGCTGCTGGGAATCCTGGAATACTGGTCCTTGGACGAGCTTACACTTTACATATGTCACGGATATCCCCGTGGGAGGGTTTCGCGCCGTTTGACTTTTGAGCGGAGTCAGGCCGCTGATCCTGTTTGCTGTAAATAATGCGATTAACGGCATCACGCAGCCAGCTCCTGATCCTGATTCAAGGATTCCTCATTGGCTTATTGGGGGTGGGGCTGCTGTTAATGAGCCGCCCAAGGAACTGCGCTCCAGCGAGAGTTTCCCGGATTAGTGATACAAATTCAGGCCTAAGCATGGTGTGAAATATGAATCGTACATGGGGGAATATACTTTTCGGAAGTATGGCATAAACCCATTGATTTATGATATTTTATTGTACATTACTTATCAGATATACTTTGTTTCTAGTTCGGATAATACAAATATGTTTAAAATCTTTAATATTTTGGTGTACAACTAAGTATTATTCCGCTTATGAAGGTTGTATTTCATAGTATAATATTATTATATCTTTTTAAAATTTTTACATCTTCCCTATAATTGATTTGCTCTTGTTAGACCTCTCATAATTAACCTCTTTTGTTTTTCCAAGTGTACAATCTCTATGGAAGAAATGAAAAATTATTGCTTTTGGTCTCAGTTCGGACCTGGTTTGGGTCTGTCATTGTCTATCGCCATTAAAGTGTCTTTAGTGCTCCACGACGTATGCCATTCACTGGCTTGGAAGTAATTTTTATTAACTCTGCCAAAAGTGCACAAAATAATCGCATTAATGCCGCCACCCCCAAATATCAGCCCACTCCCCCAGCTAGCCACGTGTGAGCTGCTGGCTGACTGACTAACTGAATGACTAACTGACTGACTGACTGAGTGACTGACTGGCTGAATGACAGACTGAGTGTCAGGTCGGTGGTGTCATTGTCGTGCCAGGCTGAGAAACTGAGAAGCTGAGGAGCTGAAATGTCTGAAAAGGTTGGGAAATGCCTGCGGGCCCAGCGTCTCATCTGGAGATTTCCTTGCACTTTTGTCTTTGGGCGTGTCTCCGGCTGGAAAATCTCATTTTCCAGCCAGGCGCAGTCGAGAGCCAAGTGTGCGAAAATTTGATAAACGCCGACCCCCGAAAGCCGCTTGATTTATGAATCGAAGGGCAGAACCAACCCAGCTCGCAACCGGCAACTGGCAACTGGCAATTCGCAATCCATAACCCATAACCTGGGCTCTAAACCGAAATCTAGAACGCAGGAGAACGGTGGAGGAGGTGTGGTCTCTGCCGCGCTTTTGGCCAGCATAAAGTGCTAAAAAACGCTCAATAAAACCACACATAAAAATTGACTAAATACAAAACATGACAGACGGCGTGCGAGTATTAATAATAATGCTTCGGCCGACGGCCTTCTCCTTTTGCTTTTTTCTCATTTTTCCCATTTTTCCCAACTGCTGTGCCGTTGTTTATAAAGTGCAAAAAACGCTGTACTCTTTTTCACATTCGCATTCGATAAAAATCGCATGATCATAAATTTACACTTTGCACAGCCTCCGCGGCAACGCCCACCCCGAAAAATAGGGGAGGGGGTCAGAGAAATTCGAATGCACATCGATTGGGGGTGGGGACCGAACGGGGTTAGGGGGGGTNTAGGGGGGATAGGGGGGTTGGGGGCGGCTGGCTGGCAAGGGGGCGGAGATACACACGCAACGCCAGTGCAAATCTGCGGCCCCTGGGACGCGTGAACGATTGCTAAATTGTTGCGGTCAGAGTTTCGGGCCAGAATTGGTTTACGTTCGGTTTCGGGCCAGGGTTTGGGCCACGGTTTGGGCCCACATCCATTCCACACTCGGAATCGCAATCGGTGCGGCGGGGACTGCCTTCTCAGGGGTCCATCCTTGCTTTATGCTTTCTGCCAATTGCAATCAGAAAATTACCGTCAAGCGCAATGGGAACGAAGAGTTGGTACTATAAGGAGAGCTATGGTTATTATTACTATTATATTATTACTTACGGAGCTATATCATTTATACTAAATTCAAAATGAATACAGCTTAATTCAAATGCAAGTTTATATAACACAGAAAAAAGAATAAAACAATGCTACGAATACTAAAGAAGCTAAAATATTTCTATATTATATATTATATTATTCTCTATATTATTTCCTCATAATTAAGAGGGTGATGTTTTTTAGACTTTTTTTCGGGTAAAAGTTCTTCCTCCTTAAGCCAATACATTTTTAAAAAAGACCAACATGATGTCATTTAATGATAATTAATAAATTTTCACCAAAAATCATTTAATTCTCACATATGTGGATATGTCCTGATGCATAGTTGATTAATAATATTAACCCCTCTATCGACTTCAGTCAGAAACCCAATATACCCTCGTTCACACCCCGGTCGAAAAGCAGAGAATTGAGGGATAAAAATGCATTTCGATTGCCCTTCGATTTTTTTAATTTTTATTTTTACAAATCGTTGAAATATTTTTCACAGAAAAGCCGCGTGCGCTTTACATTTCAAATGCGAAATTTTTGGGCGGTTGAGAGGGCGTCGATTGCCACGCCCACGCAGCGCGCGGTGTGAAGTTATTTAATTGCCAGGCTGATGCTGTTATAGCCCTCTCTCTCCACTCCTCCTTCTACTCCTCCCTGTGATAGCATCTCCTTCCTCCCACCTCCTGCCCCCGCACCGAGTGCGTTATCGCCTTGGCCAAAAATCATCTGCTGACGCATAATTAATGAGCTAGCTGGCCCATCATTTGCATATTTCTAATTTAATCAAAACGATTTGAACACAACAACAGCCGAAAATGCAACAATAGCAACAGCAAACAGCAAACAACAACCAACAAGCAACTGCCATTGTGTGATGCATGTGCATGTCGCTGCAACATTATAAATAAATCAAAATACAATTTCTCAGAAATTGCGATGCCCTATCAAAATGCAGCGCGGAGAGACCCCCAAA
The DNA here is from genome assembly GCA_008042775.1 of Drosophila pectinifera. Classification (NCBI taxonomy): domain Eukaryota; kingdom Metazoa; phylum Arthropoda; class Insecta; order Diptera; family Drosophilidae; genus Drosophila; species Drosophila pectinifera. Next base: position 19,438 of record VNKC01001587.1, on the reverse strand, counting down.
CGTAAACACGGGCGAAATATCCACCCAAAACATGTTGATGGAGGCACTCCAAGGAGCGGGCGCAGGTCTTATATTACTTACATATATATACATATATATATACACACGATACGTACGAGTTGTTATATGTGGGTTTGGGCCAGGTATACGCAAATGCAAACGCCACAAATCCACGGCCGCGAAGTAAACATGCGAGAAGTGCCAGGCCAACGAAGGCGGAAAAGTCCATGTCCAACCAGGTACACAGGTACGCCACTTTTGGCCCCCCGCTCTTCCTCTCCAGGCGGAGTCTTAACTAGGCTTGAACCCAACGGCAGCCAAGTGTCCACATGTCCTCCTGTGCATGCCGTGCAATTATTTTGAATTAAATTCGTATTTTGTTCGAATCTTGTAAATGCATCTTGTTCGGATGGTGCTCTGTGCTCACTTTTACACAGAGCGAAAATAAATATTTCAAAAATAAATCAAAAATACTTCTAAAAAGAATCTTAGATAATACTCAATGATCCTTTTCTTACTAAGCTCCATTCAATTTCAAGGAAGTACTACGATTCAATAGGTATAACGTTAACCATTTATTTTAATAGTGTTACTATGTCATTATAAAATATTTTATCTATTTATTTTTCTTTGTGTGCTCTTCTCTACTATTTTCTTTAGGTGTTTTCTCTGCTCTGTTCCCTGCAACCCAAAGGTGTAGCTTATGTCTTTTCATTACTAAGATTTCATATGCAAAATAAGTGTTCTGTGTCAGGTGCGACGAGGTTTGTACCCTCGAATTATTGTACATAAATTAAATTATAGTATTTAGTAGAGAGCTTTAAGCCTTAATTGGTATTAGTCACAGTACATTTTTAAGCTCTTGTACTGAACTCGACGAGCTTTAAGATCTGAGTATAATAGAATATAGTGCAATTAAGAGTGAATATATATTTTGCAGTATCATTTTTGATAAGCCTCAAATGAAATTAAAATCAAATTAGCTATCAATATATTCCTAATTAAATTGTAAGAAATGTTAAAGTAATTATTTGTAAATTTCTTACATTAACACTACATTTTAGCTATTATGTATCTACAAATTAGCTTCTGTCTTGAAGTTCAGTAACTATTTATTAATAGGTTTTATCTACAACATAGTCATCATCTAATTGAATATTACAGGGTATCACCTGGTATCTAGAAACGAGTTAGTGAGTGGCAACAACAGCTTGGTAAAAGAGAAAACACTAGTGCTAAATTGACATCCAATTGACGTTTATTTGGTTTGCGATTCCACTTGGCCACACTTCCCTTCATCCGCTGGAGCTGGGCTGTTTTGGGAAACGGAGAAAGGATAAGCGAATTAGCCAAGGTGATGACCAGGCTCATACTTCGGAGTCCTGCTCGTTGAGGCGACGGGCACTGCTCGTGGTTGTGGTGGTGGCTCCTCCCGGGACATTCGACCTTCTCCAGCGGCGTAGTCTCCGTAGGCAGCCCTCCTCCTCCAGGATGTTGTAGAGATTCATCAGGAGAATGGCCAGCACCACCAGCAGGGTGACAAAAGCCAGGACATCCCTCAGCGTCCAATAGGGATGTATTCCCGAGACCCCGACTCGATCCACATTCTGTGCCTCAGCTTGGCTATCAATGAGTGGCCATACCGTCTGCGGCAACTTCGACTGCAGGTGAACCCCTCGATCGGTGAGGTACGTGTACATCTTGCGATATAGACCAGGCCCCCAGGAGTTGTCATGCAGACCCAGCTCCTTGAGACCCTCGTGCTGCTGATGGAAGACCTGATAGTCAAAGGAACTTAGGCGGTTTCCCTCCACCATCAGGCTCTCCAGATCCGGTAGACCCGTCAATGCCTCCACCTCCAAGGTCAGCATTAGGTTGTGGGCCAGGTCCAAGATTTGAAGATGCGACGAGAGTATGGGCGAGTCCGGAGGCAAGCGAACCACTCGATTGTGGGCCAAGTTGAGGTACTTCAGACTGGGCAAGAGGAACAGCTCCTGGGACTGCGGACCATCGCTCGGTCCACTGTTATGCATGGGCAAGGACTCTATCATGTTCTTGGACAGGTCCAGTCTCTCCAGATTCCACATGCCTCGGAGCAAGCCGGCGATAGCAGTTCCGTCCAGCAGATTACCACGGAGATCCATCTCCACCACCGTGCTCTTATTGCGCAGTTGGATGTGATTCAGCTCATTATTGGACGCATGAATTCTGATTACACTTCCACTGATGACTAGTCCGGTCAGGCTACTTCCCTCCACAATAAGACTCTGAATGTGGCTTAGATGCAGCATCAGATTGTCCAGCTCTCCAGCGCGGCCCAGATTGAGCAGCCGGAGATTCGGAAGGAAGCCCACGGTTTCCGAAGGCAGAGTCCTCAGCTGGTTGCCATTCAGCAGCAGGGTCTCTAGTTGGGCAGTCTTGGCGAAGATCTCCTCATGCAAACTCGTGAGTTGGTTGCCACTCAAGTCCAGATGCTGTAGCTCCAGCAGAGGATCAAAGGTCCTGATCGGGATCTCCTGGATCCCATTGCTCTGCAGTCCCAGAAATCGCAGCTTTGATAAGCCAGTAAAGGCCTCGCTGTGCACCGTGTGGATGGTGTTGTGACCCAATTCGAGGATCTCCAGGCGGGGCACCGCGGTGAACAGCTTATCCCGGATCACTCCCAGACTCGAGCGTTGAATTTGCAGTGACGTAAGATTCGCCACCGGCCTGAAGCTCTCCTTGCTAATGTGATAGCTGGGGCAGTCTCGGATCACCAGCGTCCGCAGTCCGGGCGTCAGGTTGAGCACCAGCCACGCCACCGCCTGGCGACTGCAGTCCGTCAAGTGCAGTTCCCGTAGCTGCAGAGCTGGCGTGCTCTCGTAGGCCACCAGCCGGTCACTCAGATGACAGAACGCATCCGGACAACTGGCACTGAGATTCAGCCGCCCAGTAGCGTCGAAAACAGAGGCGGCATCTCCCAGCTGGAAGCAGCAAAGCCCCAGCAATAGATACACATGCGAGTGCATATTGTTATTATTATTATTATTTGAACGGAATACAATTCACTCTGCTCCCGCTTAGTCCGGTCGTTGAAAATGCACTAAAGTCATCGCTGAGGCTCTAGCATCGGGGCTTATCTTCGTGTTTGGTTGACCGGCGGGTGTATGGATCCGCTGGGAGAGGGTGCCACTGATAAGGGGTGATTTAAAGCCCTCGGGGAGCTTTGCTGATCGCAACAAAGTAGAGCTTTCTTCTCATGTTCCGCGATTCGCTGTTAAAATTTCAATTATTTAACAATAAAATACCTAAAAAATTATATATACAATTTTGGCATTAATTTGGGTATTAAATTGTCGACTCAAAAATGTGAATATTTCAGGGCTTCTTGATAGTATAACATGGCCAAAAATTGAATAATAGCCGAATGCCGTGTATTTTCCGATTCGCCGTTAAAATTCCAATTATTTAACAATAAAATACCTGGAAAAATGAGAAATAAAATTTTGGCCAATATTTCAAAATTTTATAAGGGGTTACATCATTAAAATTGTCAAAAATTGACAAAAAATTTATTTCTTTTAATTTCTAAACTAAATATGCAGATTAATTAACCAATTAACATCTAACATGGAAAAGCTTTCCGAATTGAAATTAAGGCTGTTTTGGCTTAGTTGTGGTTATTTTTAACTCTGACTTGTCCAAAAAATTAGGGTATTAAAATCAACTTAAAAATGCGAATTTTTGATGTCTTCTGGAGAGCATATTATGGCCAACAATGATATGATAGCCAAATGCCGTATATTTTCCGATTCGCCGTTAAAATTCCAATTATTTAACAATAAAACATCTGAAAAAATTAGAAAACAAATTTTGGCCAATTTTTCAAAATTTTATAAGGGGTTACATCATTAAAATTGTCAAAATTTGACTAAAAATGTATTTCTTTTAATTTCAAAAATAAATATGCAGATTAATTAACCAAATAAAAACTAACATAGAAAAGCTTTCCGAATTGAAAATAAAGGCAGTTTTGGCTTAGCTATGGATATTTTTTGTCTGACTTGTCCCAAAAATTAGGGTATTAAAGTATCGACTCAAAAAAGCGAATATTTGATGTCTTCTGGAGAGAATATTATGGCTAACAATGATAAGATAGCCAAATGCCATATATTTTCCGATTCGCCGTTAAAATTCCAATTATTTGACAATAAAACACCTGGAAAAATGAGAAATAAAATTTTGGCCAATTTTTCAAAATTTTATAAGGGGTTACATCATTAAAATTGTCAAAAATCGACAAAAATTTTATTTGTTTGAATTTCTTAAACCGAAATGCAGATTAAATAACCAAATAAAAACTAACACGGAAAAGCTTTCCGAAGTGAAATTGAGGTTGTTTTGGCATTGTTATGGTTATTTTAAATTTAGATTTGTCAAAAAACTAGGATATCAAATTCCGACTTAAGGACCCAACAAGTTCAACTCGGTTGAATCCCACAGATTTCCAAAGGCTTTCTCAAAGTGTTTCTGAAAGCATATGTGGAATTAAAAGTGACACCTAAGCTTTTGAATGAGCTAACGGAAAGCATAGTTTAAAGTAGAATATAAGTCAATATATTCTTCTAATATTACTTTATGTTCTATTTTTATTAAAAACTTTAAAAAAATATTTCGAGGACATATATGGCTTGACTTCAATTAAATATCTGATAATCCTAACATTCAAAGATCAATTTAAGGTTTAAGTTTCCGACTCTGGCCGTAATAGGAACCGGACTCTGCTCTCGGAGGTATCCTCCGTCCTCTGCCCCCACTTGCATCCGAAGCAACAGTTGCCTCCTGCTCTTCCGTAAAGATATATTCTCGCATATGCCAGGACTCCGAGAATGAATATTACGATGAGGATGTCGTACACGCTCCACTCGTGCTGTTTGTCTTTGGCTTTGACTGGTTTCTGACACTCTACCCTTGAATGTTTCTGGTGGTCCTTCTGAATGAAGGATATATTCTTGTGGCTGAAGTATTCGATCATCTCATTGTATGAATCGGAACTGAAGTTGTTGTCGAAGAGAGCTAATTCCTTGAGGTTTGTGTGCCTCTCGTAAAAGGAGCTATAGTTGAAAGTTGTCAGATTATTGCCCGCCAAAGACAGGCTCTGAAGATAGTGGGCTGCATCAAGGGCTTCTAGTGAAATGGTGTCTAGTTTATTATGGGAAAGGTCCAGGAAGGCAAGCTGGGATCCAAAAACAGCAGACTCCAGGTGAAGACTAACCAATCGATTGCGGGACAGATTGAGAAACCTCAGGCTGGGCAGTAGGCACATATCACGAGAATCTTCCTTAAAGGATAGGGGAAGAGTATCTACCAAATTATTCGACAGATCCAGCCTTTGAAGGTTCCTCATGTCGCATATAACTTCGCTGACATTTCTCCCAGCCAAGTGGGTTCCGCGCAGGTCCAGTTCTAGCAGTGAGGTGGGATCCCAAGCCAAATGGGTTAGCTTGCTGTTGGCCGCTTGCAGCCTGAGAAGACTTTTGTTGCCCGCGAACTGTAAGCTCTCCACTCCACTCTCCTCCAAGATTAGGCTGTCCACGCTGGAGTGCAACACCAGCTCCTTCAGCTGTCGGCAGTGGCTGAGATCGAGCAGCAGAAAATAGCTTTGAGGTCCTTGGGTCGGAAAGACTAACTGGGTCAACGGATTCCCTCTAAGAAAGAGCATTTGCAACTTTAGGTTCCGAGCAAAAATATCTTCCGTTATTATGGATATATTATTGTCACTCAGGTCCAGGTTTCTTAGATTCTCGAGGGGATGAAAGACACCCTCTGACAGAGACTTGAGCAAGTTTCCCTGCAGCCCCAGGACCTCCAGTAGGGTGAGGTTCCGAAAGGCTCCATTGGCCAACCTTTCGATGGAGTTCCCTCCCAGCTCTAGGATCTGCAGCCGGTACATGATGGAGAACTGGTCGTTATGAAGTTCGGAGACATTGCTGTGCCGCAGCTGCAACTTATTGAGATTGTCCGTCAGCCGGAGGTCCTCCTTGTCGAAGAGATCACCGAGGCAGTTGGTCAGCGACAGGATGCGTATAGTGGGTGTACTTGAAAGCACCTCCAGCTGCTGGCAGAAACCCAGGTGGAGTTCCCTGATGTTTGGAGCTTGGATCGTTGCATTAACCCCTTTCATATCCGGGAGGCTGCAGTAAGTCTCCGGACAGACATCCGGAAGATAATTACGTTTCAAGGCAGAGACGGCGCAGACGAGCAGCAGACAAAAAATGCAATTTTTAAGCATTTCAGCGAGTTTCTACTTGTAATATTCACATAAACTTATGAAACCAGAGTTCAAAAACGAGAAAAGCTGCAATTCAAGTTAAACTTGGCGCGGGTTATATTTAATCTGATCAGAGTAACTGAAAGATAGAAAACTAACCGAGTAAAGACGGACGCAATCAGCTGTTCTAAGCAAGATTCTACCTATCGATAAGTCAGAAAAAGTTTAAAACACTTAGCTTTCTGGAGGGCAGCTGTGATCGATAGATGGGCGGGTATTCAAAAGCTTAAGATTGAATTACTTCATAAAGCAGACTTATATAGAAAAATATTTCAAATGTTTTTAGTACAAGTAAATATATTTTGAATTGTTTATGTTTAAAAGTCGTATATGTAGATGTACATTCTTAAAAATGTACTCTTGGCTGCTTTGTATGGCATTGTTTTTCTATAAAAATAAACTAAAATTACTTTGTTTACAATACAGAAAAAGCTTGGGATACTAATATGTGATGCCAGTACTTGTACTTGAGTATTTAAACTTATTTGCTCAACTTGTCTATATCGTAAGGGGTCAGCGGATGGTTTTCCTTTTTTTTTAATTAGAGAGACTTCTCTGACAACCCAGATTATTTAAAATTAGTAAAACCTTTTACTTTTTATATATTTCCTAATATAAGAAGGATAAAAACTAAGGCTTGTGACAGTTATATATTATAATTTAGGAACTAAATCGAGCCATTAATTTGTATTTTTAAAAATTTACAAAATATAATGCAAGAATTTATGATCGGCTATTTTATTATTTTAAAGAAGAACAAATTATATTATTTATTAGATAATTATAAATAGAGACAATAAGCTTCATATCTCCGAGTCTTCAATACTGACAAGTCTGGCTTCCATGTGGGACCTACGTCTTTTTCCCAAAATGCGAGAGAGCGAAATAAGGCATTTTTCCCGTGCGCGGGCATGTCGAAAGTGCAGGAAAAGGATCACATTAAGGAGAAGTGATGCCAGTAGACCTGTGAAGATCAGGATATCCACTAGGCTCCAATTTGGAAAGCTCGCGCATTGCTGAAGTCTTGGATAACGGGCTTCCTTTCTCGGTGGTAATAACTCAGACTTGTCCACGAAGTCTACGGAGATGTTGTGACCAGCAGGTGATTCTCGAATCCTCTCTATAACGCGGACACCAGCCTCCGTGAAGTATTTGGTGATGGCATTGTAGCTTTCCGGGCTGAATACGTTGTCGAAGAGGGCCAGCTCTTTGAGCCGTGGTTGCTGCTGGTAGAAGGGTTCATATTGGAATTGCCGGATGAGGTTCCCCTCGATGTGCAGGCCCTTTAGCTCCTTGATCAAGCCGAAGATATGTGGCTCTAGGCTATATATTAAATTATACGAAAGGTCCAAGTAGGTGAGACTGGGGGACAGCAGCGGCGAGTCACTATGCAGGTGCTCCAGGAGATTGCTGGACAGGTTCAGGAACCTGAGATTGGGCAGCAGGAAGAACTCAGTCGAATTGTCGTTCCCGGGCACTGGCAAGCTGTCGATGAGGTTCTTGGAGAGATCTAGGTAGTCGAGCCTCCACATCCCCATCACCATGCTGGGGATGTCATCGGCTTCCAGTCGGTTATTATGCAGTTCCAGCTTGACGATGGATTTCTTGTCGCTCAGGCTGAGATGGGTTAGCTCGTTATTCGTTGCCTGGAGCTTGGCAACACTGCCCTCGATGGAAAGGCTCCGCATGGCATTGTTCTCCAGCATGAGGATGTAGGCGTCGTTCAGATGCAGCTCCTCCAGAAGGCCGCAGTTGCTGAGGTCCAGTAGAATGAGCCGCCTGGGTGACCGCAGGGTTGCGGGAAAAACCTTGGTCAGCGGGTTTCCATGGAGGAGCAGTATCTGCAGCCGTGGGCTTCCAGCAAAGATTCCTTCCTGGAGGGTCTCGATCTTATTGTTGCCTAGGTCGAGGTGTAGAAGCTTCTGCAGGTGGAGGAATATTCCAGCCGGCAGGGAACTAATGTTATTGTCCTGCAGTCCAAGCAGCCACAGCTTAAAGAGTCCCCTGAAGGTGGTGACCGGAATCCTGCTTATGGCATTACCTCCCAGCTCGAGAACCTTAAGATCCGGCAGCTTGGCGAACAGTCCGGCACTCAGCTCGGGTAGATGTCCGCCTCGCAAGTGAAGGTAGCCGAGATTGGGCAACGCACTGAGGTCTTCCACGCCCAGGTCGCCACTGGAGCAGTTAGCTATGTCCAGAGTGTGTAGGTTGGGAGAATGCCTCAGCACTGTCAGGTTGCTGCAGTCGTCCAGATGGATCTCCCACTGACTGGCAGCAGGCTTCTCCTCGGTGTAGTTTGAGTCTAGGTCTGCACTGTCACAGGTGATTCCGTCGCAGGTGGGGTCCAATTCGGGGATTCCCAGAACGAAGACAGCTGGAAGGAGCAACACTAAGTAAAGAATTCGATCCATTTATAGTTTTATTCCTCCTTATTCTTAATTGTGCTTCTTTGTATCTATCACTGAACGCAGCTAATCGTCGACTAATCCGAGAGAAAAAAGAAAAATCTCATATTGTGACTGCTCTCCGTTGACATTCTCAGAGAGCTTTTACCCGCGGGTCTCTTACTTTCCCTCTTAATATAAATTGACGGTCAGAGCATCAATTTAACTTGTTGGCTGAGTGAAAATAAACACAGGCTTAACTTGCGACATGCTAAGTAACAGAACAGAGGTCATGCGACTCAGCAGTTCTGGTTAAAATTATATCCGTGGGTCAAATACATTACTTCTATAGCACTAAGCTTTCAAAATATGAGAGCATTTTTGGCGCGCACTCAAATGGTTGAGCTTAGTATATAGGTCAGTTTTTGTAACATTTAATAATACTATAAATAGTAATAATAGATGAAGAACATTTATTAATTTATATACAGATATATTTATAAGTATGTAATCAATTCTAAGCTACGATAGAATATAATACGGCCAAGTGCGTCGATTAAAAGTTTCTTAGTGTTTAGCTTTTGGATGATAGTAGCATAGAATTTGTTCCCATTTACAAGAACCAGCATCCATAGAACTCTTGTAACATAATATTACATATAACTGAATTTAACAGTTTTGGTAAATATATAAAAGCAAGATTACATTTACATATATTTATATTCACCTATATTTATTTTTACATATTACAATTATTTTTATTTAATTTATGAGTAAACATTTTGGTAGATTGAGCTTTCTGTCCATACTTATCGATAGCGATAGGTTAGTTTTACAGCACTGAACTCTTAACTAATCGATCATTTGGGATAGATTGGAGCGCATTCAAATCTCTTTATTATATTACTACTAACTACTAACTGTTATTATTGTAAAACCAAAGAGTTTGGGTAACTAGAGTAAAGAAAAATATGTGTTTGTGTTATTTTCCATAGCTGACTTGGTTTCAGTGTGTATAAAGGCAATGAGATACTAATATAATCTCCGTCTTTTCAGAACTTAGCCATAAGTATTTTGGATGCAGTAAATACATCAAATGCCAGGAACATCTTCGCTTATCACGGACAACCTTCCAGCATGTTCCACATAAAAAGAGGTCTTAACTTGGCAAATACAAGACAGCGAAAGGGAGAGATCCTTTAATTCCCTGCATAATTCCAAATCAGACAAGCGTTAAAAACATTTCATTATAACGCTACACAATCGGAATATTTAATGATTTAATCGGTCGACCGAATCAGGGAAAACAACAACAACATAGCATGAAAATCCAGCAGACACCTAAGCAAAGGACGCTGAGTTCGGAGGCTGCCAAAGGAGGCGGAGGATGCCGTCTCGATAAACTGCTTCAAATTCACAGATTTTAAATTTAAAATCGTTGCCACACGGCGCAGGGCAGGCCAACATGTAAAAAGAAGCCAGCTCTCTCTCTCTCTGCCCCACCGAGATCTCCCCCAGCCATGGCTTGGCATACCATTCCATACCCAAGTTGGCCGGCGAACGCTGGCTCTCGATATAATGGCGCGAGTTTCATGTTTACAAAAAAGATTATGCAGCCCCAAAACAAGAACCACGAGATACAAACGTGCAGAGGTTGCAGGCAACTCGCAGACCTGGAGATGCAACCTGAAAACTGGGAACTGAGAACTGAGAACTGAAACTGGAGTTCTAATTAAACAATTCGTAGAATTTCGCGTTAATTGCGAGAAAACGACTTGAACGTGCTCGGCGGATTCGCTGAGGCTCTGGGACCCTGGTGGAGTCTCTGCCTCCTCTCCTCCGCCCTCACCAAATCCACTAACCAGTTGACACGTTCTGGCGAAGCTCTTTTAATGTAGGCACACCCAGAAAAAAAGGTCCCTATGTCATAGTTTTAATAGCCAATATTTACATGATATAGTAGCAAAGAAAATGCTTTCGGAAGAATGTCTAAGGAACTTAATTTTTAAGGACATAAATTAATATATATTTGCATTTGATTTTTTCGTTTTTCCGAGTGCCATGAGAGAGCTTTGCACTTTGCCTAGGCTCGGTGTCATTCTGGGTACTTCCATTTGACGAGGATGAGCTCTGTTATTAACCCGCCTCCCGACATTACTCCTTAACCGTCTTAGCCCTGCATTCCGCTCACATAAACATGGCCAATGCCCTGGACTCTTTACACATGTGAAGGCTGAAGGCTGGCCAACATTGGAGAGAAAACTCAATTCAAATTATCGGCAAACAAGATCGACAGATGTTCAGCTGGCACAGCAACAGAAATGCCAAGATGGAGCAGGAGCAGGAGGCGAGAGGTCATCGAGGTGCACCGACCGGAGATCGGGGAGATCGATCTTCCTGCAGTCGAATAAACCGAAGCCCAAAGCCCGCGGACAGAGCGGTCCAAAGCAGTCGCACGTCTCGCTGAGCAAATAACGCCCAAAAATAAAATAACACAAGGCAGAGAGAACTAAACCCTTTAATCTAAACCACTTTGGGCAGTGCCAGCGCAGATCCCTCCGACCGATCCGATCGACAACGCCACGCATATTTCGCATAACCCAGGCACACCTTTTCACCCAGGTCCCTGAAGAAGGGCAGGGTATAGCCCCGAAAAATGAGAATATAAAACCGAATTCGTGCCACAAAGAACATAGGCACTCCAGAGTCTCGTCCCGTCCCGTCCCGTCGCTACCGTCATCATCGACGGCACTCCAACTCCAACTCCATTCTACCATTCTCCTGGTCGATCATCCGCACTCGTCATCCTGCTCGTCATCGTGTCCACATCCCTGGGTTCGCGCTTATCGGCCCGATTAATCTGCCATCGCTATCGCTGATAAGGCCGCCAAATGGACGAACCGATCCTCTTCAGAAACCCGACCATAAAGCCCAGCCACAACCGCATCATTGTTAGCCCAGTGCGCAGTGGCAGCCAACACTCATGTTTAAATTATGATGGCTTCTAACTTGAATGTGGGCATATGGGCTACCCTCCTTGTCTCTCTGCATCCCTCTCTGCTCTCCCTCTCTCTCTCTCTCTCTCTGATCGTGTCAGAAGTCGTGCTTACTATATGCCGCTGACAAGGCTGACGACCCATTGACAGGGCCCCGATTGACGACTCGTTCTTCCAGTCAATGAACAATTGAAGTTCGACAAATGCTAAAGGGCCAGCTCGAAGAAATGCTCCGGATCTAATGGGTAGATTGAAGATCAAACCCTTTATGGAAAAGAGTATTCTACAATCCAAATACATGCGGCATTATCTCCCATCGACATAGCTGTCCTTTTCTCCCAAAGATAGTTTATGCAAAACTCTCACAATATATAAGTTCTTCTAAATTACCAATAATAGCAATAGAGCACCCAAAGTTCCAGTATCTTAAAAGCTAACTTCAATTAGTATTAGTATTAGGAATTATCAGATTACCTTCAGTATTAGATTAATCACTTAATTCCAACTACTGCAAATGCATTCATTATCAATATAGCTGCCACACAATTAAGATCATATTTCAGGCGATAATCCCAGGGGAAGCAGGCTAAAGTTGAGTCAATACCTTCGGGAGCTATAATGGCTGTCCTTTTCTTCCAAAGATAGTTTATGCTAAAATATCACAATATATAAGTTCTTCTAAATTACCAATATTAACAATAGAGCACCCAAAGTTCCAGTATCTTAAAAGCTCACTTCAATTAGCATTAGTATTAGGAATTATCAGATTAATCACTTAATTCCAACCACTGCAAATGGCTTCATTATCAGTATTGCTGCCTTACAATTAAGATCATATTTCAGGCGATAATCCCAGGGGAAGCAGGCTGAAGTTGAGTCAATGCCTTCGGGAGCTATCTGTACTATCTAATCGGGGCTCATCTACATGGGTTCATCCTGGCGTATGCGCAATGCGCCTTTGTCACTGGCAGCTGCTGCTGCTGATCGGCCCTGCGATTTCCCCGCCCATCGGGCAGCGAACAAACGAAAATCTCTGAATGAGATTTGACTGGGCCTCGTTTTATTTAAACACAATCGCTGATGCATAATTAATTAAAAGGTCTTTTTCAATATGATTTTTTCTGTGCGTTTTGTTTACGTGCTTTTTTTTTCGCTGTCTGTTGCCTGTTGACAACACGCCCCAAAAACGGTGGCCGTTTGTTGGTTGGCTGATTCCGTATCCGAATCCGAATCCTCATCCGAATCAGAATCTGGTTCTGGTTCTGGTTGTGGTTGTGCTTGTGGTGGTGCCTCTGTGCTGCGGCTCCTTATCTTGTAAATTGAATTATGAAATCGTCAACTTGAATCCGAACTGAACAGAGGCTGCTCCTTGCTGTCCATGGAATGGGAAATCAGTTAAGAGCCATGACGACGACGACTAACATACAACTACAACTACCATCACAGCTGCCCAATGACCAGATCCCTGGCTTTCAGTGTTGTCACTTTAGAAAGCTTAAAGCCAGAATGGGTTAGTATCAAGGACTGCCAAGAAGTCTTGGGATTCCAAGTTTCAAAATTATTTTTAGCTGATTTTATAAGATACTTATATATTTTTCCATACTTAGAAGATACTCTATTTTATATTTATTTATTCTTAGGAGTTAGTTACTATTTTTCAGCTACTTTTCTTTGCCAACACTGATGCCAGTGAGTGAGCAAACAAAACGGGCATTTAACATAATCATATCATATCGTCGTGGGCATCACATCGCTACCAAGCCAAAGCCAAAGCCACTCAAGTGGGCCCAGGACAACGGGATGGAATGGGTGTGGGCATGGGCTTCGGCATGGAGACGGTGTGGGGATGAGGCTGAGCCTGGCCATTTGCATATGTCTTTTAGCCCTTGCCACGCCCCCTTGGCTTGACTTGTTTGCTTGGCAGCACGAATGAGCAGCAGCGTTTAGGAGCTATCTGCCTTTCATTGCTATATTTGCTGGCCTGCTTTTGATTTCTTTCGGGGAATGGGTTAGTCAGCCTCTCCTTGTCCATGTTTTCGAGTGAAACCATGTCAAAAATCAACAAGCTTGAAAAGGAAAAAATCATTTTTAAATCAAGAAATTACACAGTAGTTTATTTTAACCTTAAAAAATACTATGTCCCATTATTAAATGCAATACATAAAAGGAAATCAATTAATTAGAAACAAATACATACTCTTAATGATTTATTATAGAACAGTATAGTATTATATGATTTTTAGAAATTAAATATAAGTAAATGTATATATATATTTATAATTCGAAAAACATCTAAAGAAAACTATCATATTTTTCAGAAGTTTTAATTTAATAATTCACATGTTTTAATCATTTTTACGAGTGCACAAATAGAAAAATGAAAATCTGAAAACGCTTTCGTTTGTTCTAATCGCAGCCACAGCATCGCTGGCTTGTTGGCCTGTCGGGTTTTGGTAATTGAGAATATAATTACACGAATTACGACGCAGTCGCCGCGTTTATCTGGCGGTTAGCATCTGCCTTTCATCTCGAGGCCTCAGTGGCCTGAGGTTGACAGGGCCAAGTGCGTACCGATGGGCCCTATTGTTGGTCCCCAGGGCGAGTCCATGGCAGCTAACTGGACTGTGGACTGTGGACTGGACTGAGACATGGTTATCCAAGCAAACCGAGACCAAGTCGAGCATGTGTCCGCTTTCACAGCGCCCGGCTTTCAATCGACAAACGCAACTCATAGCCGCCGAAAGGGGGATGCCCGTCAATTGTCACTTCCCAAAGCAATTACGTTACAATTTAAGCGTGTAAACAAAAAATTACAAAGTTGTTAGGCTAAAATGGCCAAGCCTTCTGCAAGTCATCGCCAGCTACCAACAATTGGGCAGAGCAAAAGTGGTGGGAGGCAGTAGTGTGTGGAGATAATCATAGAATAAGATGCAAAAAGTTGTATAAACTTTTCTTAAATAACAGAGAATCTTCTAATACTATTCAATAAAGTATTTACTTCTGCGAGTTGTCTGTTTTTAAACACACAATATTTACAACAATTTAAATTAAGGACTCATCAATCTACTTACTAAATTCCCCCAATGAGTCTCCATCACAAGCAACCAGCCGGAAATAATTGGTGACTGCTTTGGCAGTGACAGGTAAACCCCGCTCAAATCGACTGCCACACATCATCAAACATTTTATTGGTCAATTGGGCAACTTCAGCCCCTCAGTGGCGAACCCCTAAACCCAAAACCCAAAACCCAACACCTAACACCTACTTGTAACCCCTCGCAGTGGCTGCCGTCGCAAGTGTTACCTTTCCAATAAATATTTGTTTACGCACAAATAGACTTGTAGAGCCCGTTAGAAACTTATTTGGACGAGGGCCAGGCCAGCAAGTGAAGCGAGACGAAGCCACAGTCACAGTCCTGCCAAATGCACTCAGAAAAACAGAGGGTATACATTTTAAAGCTTACTTAAGCTACTTAAATAACTACATTAAGTTACTTGGTTTGCCCAATTAATTAGTTATTAACAGCAAGCATTTCATAGTCTTAGTTGCTCTTATGGTTGTATTTAGCTTACATTTCTCTCAGTGCCTGACTCAGTGAGTGCGTATACCTTATCACACTTAGATAATCGACTTCGATTCCTGTGTTTACCCTCAACGCCTCTGCCACTTTGTTTGTCTTTGATTCCACCAGTAAATAATAATAGTGCTCGGCAGAAGGAAACCAAAATGTTTGCCTAATTTATCGCAGTAGCATCGTTTCTAAAATCAATTTAAGTGGATGCCCGAGAAATATCGGAGGTTGGAAGTGGGACCCTCATAATTCGGGGCCTCGACTTCCTGTTTCCGCTATCTCCCCGCTGCGATCGCCTCTTGTTCGCACCTATTCAAATGATCTAGTCGAATCGCCAGAGAAATCAGCATCCTCAGGAGCAGCTGATGATCGTGGTGCGAAAAAAAGGTAGAAACAAAAAGTGGAGTCGATTTATGTCTGAGGTTTTTTCCGGGTTATCTGGCGGGGTTTTGTCGCCACCATCTCGGCCCTGTGAGTCCGCCCATCACGTGTCTAATTTCTCGCTGCCCAAATAGTCCTCGGGAGAGAAACCATTCCATTGTGGCTGGCTTGGTTTTGCCTGGTTCCTGGCTCCTGGCTCCTGGCTCCTCCAGTTGTGTCCTGGTTATCTTGATGCTGGCGCGCAAAAATGTTTACAATTTCGCTGCTCATTTTTTCTCCCTTCTCACAATGGCAGCGAAATTAAAAATGTTTCCAGTGGTTGACTTGGTCCGGGCTTCATTTTTCACGTTGGTCACTCAATTGTGGCCGAGACACATGCCAAAAGGATGGCACATTGGTGGCCAGGCGACGAAAGGGAAACCATTTGCTGGAACTGTCGAATGAATAGGGTTTCTAGTGAATCACGGGAGAACAATTGATTCCCGGGCAGTAAAAGATTTCTCTGTTGAGTGTTTACAGGACCAACAATGTAGCTATTCATTTTAGGTGAGAAAGTGGCACTGGGCGGGTGTTTTACTTGTCCATATATATTATTATTAAATATGGTATATAATGCTTACTTTTCCTTCATTTAAACCTCATTTAGGCTGCAACTTCACCACTGTGCCTCGCAGGACAGCAACAATCAGTGTTTTGCGTCAACTAACAAATAAATATCACGCATGGCCAAAAGCGGCAATCAAAGTCCATCAACTGGCATCGGGCTGGCAGATGCCAAGCCGTCGATAAGCGGACTCGGACGAATATATCCTTTGGCAGCGAGTCTCCCTGGCCACATTTCGATCCGGGGGTCTATAAATTGCCGGGCTTTGCTTTCAGCCTCAATCAGAGCTAGTTTAGACGCGTTTTTGGCCGGGGAAGTGAGCCAAGCGAGCCGGAGGCCATCATAGGCCGTGTTTCGAGTCCAAAGCGCAGTCATAATTATTTCATTATGGCCCATTTGTTTCATCAGCCCCATTGGCCACGACTTCTGCTAACTGTTGAGTTGACTTGGTGGCTGATGAGTTGGGTCTCCTCTCCCCGCCGTTTCTGTTTCTGTTACTGTGTCTCCGGCCTTTGGGCCTTATCGATCGGACGCCATCTTAATTGTTTGTTGTTAAACACGCAGCCACAGATTTCGATCCCCATTCCGAGTCCGAAACCAAATCGGAGTCGGATTCCGACGATTCCAATACGGAATTCGGTTACTGATTTAGGGTCCCCACTCCCTCGCAGCGCATAGACTTGGCTGCTTATTGATTTTTCATCCGAATTTCGTCGTCAGCCATTTGATTTATTGTTGTCCACTTAATTTGTTAGAGATGCTGTCCAGATATTTCCCCCTCGGGCTGCTAATTCGCTGTAGATCGTCGTATTTATGGTCCCGCCTATCGTTGGGAACTTTTTTAAAGAGTCTTGCCCTCCGTTGAACTGAACTAGTTTGCCTAAGCGAACTTAAGTTAAATGTTTCGGGGTGGGGCTGATTTGCATAAATAATTTAATGATTTTTCTGGGCAGCTGCGAGAAAGCTTTATGGCCAAAATCATTGTTATATCTTACCAAGAGGGAAGCACACTGATTATTTTTGGTATGAATGTAGCAGTACAAGCCCTCTCCGACCTCATATATATCCTTTAATTTCCCACAAAATGTGGAAAATTTCCTTACAGAGTAAACCCTTTATAGTAACCCCCCTGAGGAACTAATTTTCACCACAACCCCGGGCTGGACTGCAATTCTTCTCACCCACAAGGGAGTCAGCATTTGAATGAAGCAATTAGAGACTGTTGGCAAACAGTGGCCACCAACTGCACCGTCCAGGTGTGTGGTCACAATAGATGACCACACGAGGACCCTTACCCCCGGAGAGCCCCAGCCCCTGGCAATCACCCCTCTCCTCTTGCCGAGGGCCAGACAATGGCAATTGTGGCCGGCTGAGAATGTTGTCATATGTCGCCTCCGTTGCACGTCGCTGTCGTCGCACGTCGCCGTGTTTCATGTAAACAAATAACAAATTAAATGAAAATTTAAATGAAGGAGAAGCAGGAGCAGGAGCCGCACGACGATTTATGTGCCGGTTGCAGGATAAGCCCGAAATCGACTGAGCCCAAACCCTCGACGGTCCTTGGCCCTCGTGGTTTTTTGTGGTTGATGGAGGCGAAACCCCGCTGATCGAATCAAATGAACCGAACCCACACACACACACACACACACACACACAGGCGGAGACAGACACACAGAGACGGCGACGGATCCAGACCCATGTGCAGACGGCGAAAAGGACAATCGAAGGCGGCCAGGATTTGCCTCGGCCGGGCCAAGAGGGTTGGCCTGTGTTGTTACCTTGGTCCCGGCTCCTCGATTCCGGGTGGCAATCGTCTGTAATTGGGATTTGTATTGAGTTATTATTTATTGCCCCCCTCTGTTTCCCTACTCCTCGTCCTCGTCCTCGCAGCCGGGTCGAGTCAAAATAGAGAAATTATCGGCAACAACTTTGCGTGTTGAATTGATTGATTTGCCTTCCCGGGGCACAGATCCAAATTGCAGTCTATATCTGTATCTGTCGACAGTGGTGAGCATTTGCAAAATAGTACCTAAAAGAAATACCCTATAAAAGATGATGGTACCTTGAGGTGTTGGATGCTTTAACTAGGATATCAAAGTGGTAGTTATAAGAGGTTTCAAGTATCTTTTACTATATATATTAGTATTTCTTGGAATATATTTACATCTGTAATACAAAACCTATTTATTATATACCAAAAAATATATAGTTTTCAAGGCTTAGTTGAGTAGTAATCATTCCCATCACTATTCGTATCTGTACCTCGCTCAGTCACTGCAACGTGTGTGTGTGGCATGCGGGTCCTTTGCATGTCAATAGGTGCTAAAAATTGAGTTTCGAGCAACGCCCAGACGGAACCTGCTTGAAACTTAATTAACAAGACTCCGCCGCAGTCGCAGCCACACATACAGAGACAGATACAGATGCAGATGCAGATACAGATGCATGAGTCCCGTATCTGCGGCAACAGAAGCCAGGCCCCATCACAAGATAAACCCCCGACAATCACTCAAAGCTAGCTGGGTCCCCGGAGGGGCGAGGGGGACATGCAAAATGCAGCTGCAGTCCGCCGGCATTTACATACTTACAAGGAAGCAGTCTCCAAGCCGAATGATATATAAAAACACAAGAAATTTGACATGAACTGCGGAGATTTCAACGCAAAGATAGCGCCAGAAAGATGCCACCGCAACGGAGAGAAAGAGAGAGTGAGAGGACGAGAGGCCCAAGGAGTCGGGCTCCTTGAATAATGGCGGCCTCAATCAGGACCGAGCCGAGAACCCAAGCAATTGTAAGAAAAACTCAAGAGGCCAGGGACAGGGCCTCGGCTGAGTGGAGAGTGGAGAGTGGAGAGCGTCGGGGTCTGAGAAAGGTCTCTTCTCTTCCTCTCTTTTCGTCTGCAGCCTCTTCGCCCCTTCTGCCCTTGGCTGCCCCTTCGTTATTGTGGTTTCTGGGAGAGACAAAGATGACGCGATTGCTAGATTTGATAAGCAAAATCATTTGTGATAAAATAAATAATTGAGTTCGTTTGCATATCATGGGAAAGCATCTCCCAGCGTCCCAAGCCTCACTCAGAACAAACGAATAGAAAAATATATATATGTGCACGGGAAAAAAGGGTATATAGTGTCTAAAGTTATTTAAAACCTTAAAGAAAATATATTTAATATAATATAACATAATTATATATA